>APFE031199041.1:97088-129156 GCA_000404065.3 Pinus taeda
AGTAGGGCTAGCTGGTAAAATTAGGGTTTGCTAGGGTTTGCATTTCCTTTCAGCTTTTCAGTTTCTTTCTGCAAGTAGATTAGCTTCCTTTGAGTTAGCTTTCATTCATCAGTTAAAAAGCTTCTTCTCAGAGCTCATAGAAATTGGCTTAAGCCCCTAGTGGACTTGTGCCAGCTCACCAAGTGACAGCTGCGGCAAGAGCTAGTACTTGTGCATACAACACCGTTGCTTCCAAGTTTGTTACGAACTACTGGGTTGATAAAATTAAAGAAGGGAGTCTCAGGAGTTGCAACATTATTGCTGCAATACTGGGGCCCACCACTTACCTTTCAAGTACCATAGTCCATAGTCTGTAGTCCCTTTCAAGTATATGAATATCCTCTTTGTTGCTAGTAGATGACTCTGTTTAGGTGCTGATTGATAACTTTCCATTAATCCATCTGCTAACATTATATGGTCTAGAAGCTATTACGTATAACAAGCTCCCTATCATAGATTTGTAAAGCTTATGATCAACATCAGGCGATTTATCATCTGCACATAACTTGCATCCAATTTCCATGGGGGTTGAGATAAGTTTAAAGTCTTCCATTTGGAACCTTTTCAATGTTGGAAATACTAGGGGGGGGGTGAATCAATATTTCTTTTCAATTGTTACTTTTGCTAGTTAGATCACTTATAGTTATAACACAAAATGAACAATAAGAATAAATGCTTTTATTAATTTCTTTTTCACAATAAATCAAGTACAATGTATATAGGGCTCTAACCCTAAATGAAAACACCGATCTTCAATCTCTTAGGCTCCAACCTGTTGCCAAGCACCAACTTGGACTTTGTGAGGCTCTGACCTCTATGGCACCGATCCTATCAAGGCACCAACCTTGCGTTTAGAGGTTCCAACCCCTAGGGAACCAACCCTTCTCTCGTACAGGCTCCGACCTGGTTTCTTGAGGACACCGGTCCTCTAGGGCTCCAACCCTATCCTCCAAGGCACCGACCTTGTATTTTCGAGGCTCCAACCTCTTGGGCTTCAATTCACTAGAATACTTCATCAAGATATGTTTGGCAGTAAGTCACGACTCCCAAAATCTTCTTCACCAAGCCCTATCAATCTTCAGCTTCACTGTAGTCTTCCACTTTACATCATCAATGACAACCTTGTCATATAGAAGGTGTCACCATTGCTCTTCATCGTACCCAAGCAATTTATCCAAGCCACCTCATGATGGGTTCAATGCATCATGATTTCTAATAGGCTTCTAGATGACTCCAATTTTCTTCAATGAGCTGCTCTAGTCCTGCTCCAAAAACTTCTTTAATAAATTTGCACACCAAACTCCAAGGGATCTTCAACAATGCTTAGAGATTCCTTAGTGAGGCCTTTAAACAATGTCTTCCTCAAGAATGCACAATAGATCTACTCCTGGCAGCCTTCAAGGTCTAGAATAAGAAGGACTTTTAATGAGACCTGTAAGACAATTCTCCTAGAATCTGCTTCCACTCTTCCAACCAAATTCTGCTAGATAATGCCAGTGCTATGCTTTCAATCTCTCAACCAAGATTTGCTCCAGAACCTAATCTTCACAATCTTCAAGGAATGTCTTCAAACCAAAGCACTTTTCAACTTCTTCTTATGTTCCAACAATGACTTGTGCTTGACTTCACTTGAGCCACTAGACTTCAATGTTGCTTTGATCAATGAATAATTCAAGCCACTGTCCCAATTATTCATCACATTGAGATCTTCACTATCCAATACATTGTTTGAAGTACTGTACCACAGTCACAGTCAAAGGAGACAATGCTGTGTTGTGATTGCCTTCAAGGGAGATCCGAACCACAAGGTTTAAGCTAGTGATGGTAATACAATCACATGAGAAGCTTCAAGCCACTGAAGAAGAGGTTCCATCATCAATTCTAAGCCACTGTCCTAGAATACCACGTACTGTCTAGATTTTTAGATGAAACAAAGAATCTGAGCTTCTAAATGAGGTTGTTGTACCAATCTGGATCACTAGAGAGAAGCTGCTACACCAATTACAGTCAAGGTATGTCACTGTTTGATCAAAGAAGAGAATCCACCACAGTTCGAGGAGGAAGGTCTACTACACAAGATTCTCAAATATATTTTTTCAGAACTTTCTGGAGAAAGTAATCCGATGACATATCAGCCATGCATCCAAACCACTGAAGGAGCTTGCTGTGTTAATGTTTGTACAATCCAAGTCACTGAAAAAAATGTTGCATTAAACCGAGCTGCAGAAAGAAGGCCGCTGCACCAAACCAAAGTCAAAGTATGCCAATGTCCATGCTGTCCTGTAGATTCAGACCCAAAATAGAGAATCGTTTCCCTATTTCCTTTAACTTCTATTCTTCTTCTCCTTTTTTTTCATGAGTTCCTATTATTCCTGTAATTCTGGCCAAGAAGGATGCTCTAGAAATGAGGTCGTAATTCTGTATTTATAGTGTTTTTTGCTAGTCAAAGTGAAGGGGCACGTCACTGGAGGTAGGCCGACATGTGTCTTTGAGCATAGGTCAGCTCAACATTAATATTTTTCATAGCTTAAAATTTAAATATATCACAAATTACTGGGAGTTTCAGGACAAATAAAGGCTCGCTAGTAAGGGGAAAAAATCCTCTTTAAGATGGTCTATGATCCATTTTGAAAGGATGCCTCCAAGGTGTCCAAAATAATTTTTCTTTGTGAATGATCTTAATTTTTTTATGTGCATAAGGTGATTAGGAAAACAAGTTCATTAGGGCTTCTTTATTGTTATGACTCCAAGCTCTTCATCATCATAGTGTGTCATCATGTATGTCATTAATATCATCCATGTCATCTTGATAGTGCAACATCATGTATCCAATAATAGTGCAATGATATTGCATCCATATGTCATAATGCAACATCCATCAAGTGATTTCCAAGTCCTTCATGTCATGTCTCCAATCATTGTCCATGTCATCATAATGTGTTGTCATTGTTCTTTAATAGAGCTAGTTAGGGCAAGGGCTTGTATATAAGAATTAGGGCTCCATGCATTGTCATTATGATTAGGCATCCTTATCAATCAAGAAGAGCTTGTCATCATGAGCAAGGACATCATCATGGTTTTAGAGATTTATCATCAAGAGCAAGGATATCATAATATGCATGAGGTTATGGCATCTTCATGGTTAGTTCAAGGATATCTAGGGCACTATGATCAAAGGGAATCTAGGGAAACATCATAGCTCACAAGAATTTTCCATCACGAACAATGCCATATTGACATCAATGACAACCTTGATTAACATTCAACATATCTTTTAGGTATTTATCTTGAGAGATGAATATGCCTCCTGAATTTTGTAGGTTTTGCAGCCCTAGGTAAAAGGTAAGTTCTCTAATGACTGACATCTCAAATTTAGACTTGATCTCTTCAGCAAACCATTTTACTCGATTATCTTTATTGTTGCCAAACATAATATCATCCACATACACAACCACAATTAGTAATTCATCTCCATCAACCTTTACGTACAAATTACTATCGGTTCCTCCTGTCTTGAAGCCTTGCTTTTGAAGGTACTTGTCCAACCTAGAGTACCATGCCCATGGTGCTTATTTAAGTCCATATAGTGCCTTCTTTAGCCTCCAAACATAGTTAATAAAAATCCTTATGGTTTTTCCATATAAACCTCTTCCTCAAGATCTCCATTCGAGAAAGCAGATTTCACATCCATTTGGTACATTTTGAAGTCATTATAACTAGCAAAGGCCAAAAACATCCTTATTGTTTCCAATCTTGCCATTGGTGCAGAATTTTCTTCATAGTCAATACCTTCTACTTGTGAGTAACACTTGCACACTAGTTCGGCTTTGTTTCTAACAATTTTACCCTGTTCATTTATCTTATTTTTGAATACCCATTTTGTGCTAATGACATTATTTCCAACTGGTCTTGGTGTCAGTTCCCAAGTCTTGTTCTTTTCAATTTGGTCTAACTCGTCGTTTATAACATCCATCCAATTTTTGTCTTTAATTGCTTAATCAAAGTTCTTTGGTTCAATCTATGACAACATAGTAAATTGAGCTTGGTATGATTTCTCTGCAAGTTGTCTCCTTGTTTGCACCCCTTCACTTTTATCTCCAATAATTTGACATTCTGGGTGTTTCTTTTGTGTGTCTTGAGAGGATTTTTTAATGAGTCTCTATATTTTCTAATTCTTCATCTTGTACTTCATTTTTTTCACTTTCATAATGATGATCTAGAGGATTGATAAAACCTATGCACTTATTTTTATTAGGTAGCTCTTCATCAAACTTTACATTTATGCATTCCATAATATTATGCAATATTTTATTATAGCACATGTATCCCTTACTTTTTGATGAATATCCCAAAATTATTCCCTCATCTGATCGAGCATCAAACTTTCCTAACTTCTCATCATTATATTTGATATAACATTTAATTCTGAATACTTTAAAATGTTTGATTGAAGTTGGCTTACCATGTCACAATTCATATGGTGTCTTGTCACAATTTGGTCTGAGATGTGCCTTATTGAGAACATGCACTACTGTGTATGCCACTTATGAACAATAGGTTTTAGGAATGTTTCTTTCTTGCATCATGGCTCTGGCCATTTGTTGAACATATATGTTCTATCTCTTTGCAACTCCATTATGTTGTGGTGTGTCTTCAATAATATATTGCCTTTTTATGCCAAGTTCATCACACAAGTCCACAAACTCATCTAGGGTAAAATCAAAACCTTTTCCTGACCTTATACACTTTATCTTGCATCCTATTTGATTTTATGCTAGTGCCTTGAATATTTTGAACTTCTCAAATGCTTCTAATTTATTTCTAAGGAATGCCACCCATGTCAATCTAGAATAGTCCTACTTTATCAACATAAAAAAAATTCTCCTCCTAGTTCTTCTATTCTAGAAGGACCAAACAAATTCGTATGTACTAAATACAAAGGCTTACTACTTTAGCTTATCCTTTTCTATGAGTAAAGTTTGTGTTTGTTTTCCCATTTGACATGACTTGTAAGTAGTGTTTTGAGGTTTCTTTATCTTTGGAGATATCTATCTGCTCTCTTCTTACTAAACCCGATGATGTGAACAAAATTGAGATGCCTGATCCAGGTCCAGGTGTGACGAAGGACCCTTCCAAGACCTTTTACTTTCGTGATGTGTTAAAATGCATTTTAAAAGAACATTAATGAATACATCTGCATGCGGAAAAGAAGAGGAACATAACAATCATCAGCACATGAAAACATAAGTGTTGATAATAGAGTTCATCCAGGAGGGACTACGTCTCCGGGCCCCGGTGTCAAGATGGTGTAGGCCACTGCATTCAGTGCTGTCAATAAATATGATGTACACAAGAGATGATGTCGCGATCATACAAAGAAAAATGCCCTCACGTAGGAGTGGCTCTAAGAGATGTTCCACAAATGGAATTCTCAATCAAAAGACTCCTATCAGTGTGACACAAAAACATGCATGGTGAGCATCCCGCCAACATGGCACAAAAGGGATATCAATACAAAACACATGCATAACGACAACAAGAGTATCCCAACAACATACAATAAGGGATCTCAAAGCATAACATAAAGAGTTATGACAACAAGTACATCACATAGAAGATTCCGCATCAAATCAAGAAAGGAATCATGACAACATGTAATAAACAAGATCCTGCATCAACATCAATCAAGGATCTGTGCAACATAATGTAGAAAGAAGAAGTACATGAACACATCATATACCTCACAACCAAGGGCCATCTGAAGAAGTGGATGTCACACTGTTGAAGCTGCTCGGACCATAGATCTCAAGACATCAATCGTATGAATATGGTTGCTCGCACATGAATGTGGACATCTGCACTAGCACTCAGAAAAGTGACTAGAAGAAGAAATGAGAGAATAAGAAATTTGAAGACACCATCAGATTTGTGGTGTCGATTAGTGCTGAATCAACTGTCCAAAATCCGAATTTTGAGAAGTTGAGAATTCTAGGCTCAAGGAATCTTTTAGATTCCCTTAGGATTCCTCAAAGATTCTTCTCCATGGATGGACAGGAAATCTGCAACTGAGATGGCGAATCTGATCTTGCCATTGCAATCCCTGTGGAAAACCATGAAAAACAAGTATAAACTTGACTATATTCTGAAATGTCAAAATTTTACCTCATTGGGAAAATTTCATGGCTCATGGTTCCGCTCCCTGTTTTTGCTCAAATCATGGTTCCACGTGCATTCTGGAAATGACCGAAAAATGCAGATCTCTGATTGAGAAATGAACAACACCATTGTGTTTGTCACGACGATAAGTGTAAAATCCATATAAAATTTGTCAAATTCTGACAAAGTGAAAATTTTGCCCTCCTGCAAAATTCATGGTTCCTACATTAAAATATTAATTAATCAACCTTGAAATCCTTGCCCGCATTCTGCCTCCTCAAACTCCGTGCACTGGTAAAAAGCATTGAGTTTAAATAAAATTCCTTCTGTGGATTTACCAAGGGAAAGTGGTTGGCGCATTGGTAAAAGACGCAAACGGTTGAGGAGAGGTTGGGGGATCAAATCTCGCCCCTCCCAATATAATACACAACAGTTCCTTTTGAGCCGAAATGACACATTAATGGGGTTTGGGTCCACATTGGGCGGCCCACCCCTTAAACCCCGCTCTAAACAACACTATCGGTGTTTTCTGAAATCGGCGATCGACGCTTTGACTAGCGGATGTATCAACGCGATATATGGGAGTTTCGCCGATATATCGACGATTGGGGTTCCAAATCAACGATCGGCGCTGTCGTCGGCATAGATATTGGTGCGATTCACGGAGTATTTCCGATATATATATTGGTGATCGGCCTTATCAGCGCGATTCATGGAGTATTGCCGACAATATATCAGCGATCGGCCTGATCGGCGCGATTCATGGAGTATCGCAGATATATATATCGACGATCAGCCTGATTCGTGTGATAAAAGGTGTCGGGACGATATAAATATCATGGCTTTAGGGCGTGGGCCGGGTCCACCGCCGATGGCCCGCGCTCACCCCATAATAATATATGGGTATGTTATATATGTGTGCGGAGGGTTCGGCGGGGGTTATGGCCACCGATCCCAAATATATTATTGTTGTGATTTGCGATTTGGTTGGCGGGAGGTTGTGGCTCGTCAGCCTTATGATAATTTTTGGTTTATTGTTTTTATATAGTATATTAATAACTATATATTAAAATGAATAACCATTTTCCATATTTTAATAATGATTTTTGTCTCCTATGCAGGTTTCGGAGACCAATGAAAGAATGCCAAGTGTCAATGGCTAATGGGCTGCCATGTGGGTCTCACCTGCTCACTGGGATGCCATGTGGCACCCTGTGGGCCCTACTTTTCCCCTGTCATGTCAAACTTTGAAGAGCTCTATTTTTCGCATACGAGCTTGGTTTGATGAATCGTTCACACCTCTGCGATCACGATGATGAGATACTTAACATGAACCTGTTTCAAGCATAATCCAAACACTTTTAATTTTGAGCCCTCTTTGTCCTGTGTGTCTCCTTGAAGCCATCTAGATCAATCCTCCCCACTGAGGAGCTTTTGGTCCTCCAAAAGCATGAAAAAATAATCTACACTTTCTCTGTACCTTGTCTGCATCACAAGCGTCCTGAAAAGGTCTCGCTTCCATCTCCTTCACCTTTGTTCTTCGGAGCCTTAAGCAATGAGTCGACACCTGCTACTTCTGCAACCTGTAGTACATTGTTTTGCAAATTACATGCTTTGAATGACATGACCAACTAATGACCCAAACGTCCCACACTTGCCACGAGTTTATAACACATGCTTGCTGGTCAAGTTTACAACAAGATGGATGTAATACTCCAGCTATGACAACAAGGCCAACATATCATTGTTGCTTCAAAAAGTGATGGAAAAAACATCATCACTGCAACATATGATTTACATACATAAGGCTAGACACTATTATTTTGACAAGTGATGGAAACATAACATCACTTTCAGAGTTTTAACATACAACTCAAAACATGACCAGACATCATTGTTGCTTGAACAAGTGATGGAAAACACATCATCACTTTTACACTTTAAAATGCAACAAATGATTTAGAAGAGAATAGCCATGAAACGACAACATGTCTAAAAACCATTTTTCACTTATCAATGTGAATGGGTCATCTCCTTGGGGTGGTTTTGCTTGTCGAACAACTGCTCTTCCCGATTCACGCATCGATGCTTTGTCTTTAAGGTGCTGCTCTGGATGGAGCCTCCAACAAGTGGCTCTTTGAAGGCCATTTCTGTCACAATGACTACAGTAGGCTTTCTTCCTCCATATCTACTTAACCTGTTTCTTTTCATGTTGTTGAGAGGGTCTTTCATACCTCATGAGTGCTGCCCTTCTTTTCCAACACTTAGAAAAGGTATGGTTAGGTAAACCACAATAGGTACATGTTTTTCGATGTTTAGATCTTCATTTATTATTAACAACATGATCATAATCAAAATGAAAATTCGAAGATCAAAAATGGTTATACCTTCCTTTGCTGTTTCTGATGTTAGCGCGGCAATGAGAGCTTGCCTCAGCTCTCTCCCTGCAATGGAAACTGCCATGGGATGATGGGGATGTTTTCCCATCATTCTCTTTCCTTGACGATTTCATCGATGTCTCGGACGACTCTAACACCTTCGAGCACTCTCCTTTAGCGTATCTCGAGCCTATAAATTGATGTTCATGCACAACCTCCAAAGGTTGAGTTATGCCTTGGTTATTAGCACCAAGTTCTTTCTCCTCGTGCCTCGTCTTTGTAAGGAGCTTCATGTTTGTCCCGGTAATTAGGATCTCCCAATCTCCAACAGACATCATACTATGAGAAGATGAAATCGAAAGGAAATCAACATCTTTTACCTCCTCTTTCGATTTGGAAAGATCTGATGAGGTTTTCTCATCATCTGTTGTTGGTGGTTCACTCGCTGTCTTAGTGCATTCCCCAACTTCTTTCCTGACATACCCAAGTCCTGCTCGACACGGTAATTCCTCTACTTTGATGGGATTGACAATGCCTTGGCCATTAATGCCCAAGAATTTTCCTTCATACCCCATTCTCTTTAACAATTTGGAGCCAATTTCTGTGGTGTGATTTTCAAAAACAACGAAATCATTATCAAGAAACATACATGAAGATGGAGAACTACTTTTTACCTCGCATGGGTCACGCTGTAGCTTTTCCAAGGCCTTGTCCTTTGCTTGCAGCTGTCGTAGCAAACATTGTTTCTCCTCTTTCTCTTCATGTAGGCAGATCCTCAATTCATCGTTTTCTGTTTGAAAATTATTCTCATTTTGCTTCAGTTCCTCCATGGCCTTCTCTGTGGCTTGCAACTGAAGCTACAATCGCTCCTTTTCCTCTGTCTCTTTCTGTAGAGTTTCATACACAATTTCCACTTTCTTGGAAATGTCGAGCATGGTCTTGCACATCGCTCTTTCATCCTCTGTCGTTACACGTTCCATTGTTCACACTGCAATTCACATAAATGCAAAGACTGCTTTGATACCACTTGATCTAGGTCCGGGTGTGACGAAGGACCCTTCGAGGACCTTTTACTTTTGTGATGTGTTAAAATGCATTTTAAAAGAACATTAATGAATACATCTGCATGCAGAAAAGAAGAGGAACATAACAATCATCAGCACATGAAAACATAAGCATTGATAAGGGAGTTCATCTAGGAGGGACAACGTCTCCTAGCCCTGGTGTCAAGGTGGTGTAGGCCGCTGCATTAAGTGTTGTCAATAAAGATGATGTACACAAGAGATGATGTCGCGGTAATACAAGGAAAAATGCCCTCACGCAGGAGTGGCTCTAAGAGATGTTCCACAACTGGAATTCTCAATCAAAAGACTCCTATCAGTATGACACAAAAACATGCATGGTGAGCATCCCGCCAACATGGCATAAAAGAGATCTCAATGCAAAACACATGCATGATGACAACAAGAGTATCCCAGCAACATACAACAAGGGATCTCAAAGCATAACATAAAGAGTTATGACAACAAGTACATCACATAGAAGATTCCACATCAAATCAAGCAAGGAATCATGACAACATGTAATAAACAAGATCCTGCACCAACATCAATCAAGGATCTATCCAACATAATGCAGAAAGAAGAAGTACGTTAACACATCATATACCTCACAACCAAGGGCCATCTAAAGAAGTGGATGTCACACTGCTGAAGCTGCTCGGACCATCGATCTCGAGGCATCGATCGTATGAAGATGGTTGCTCGCACATGAATGTGGACATCTGCACTAGCACTTAGAAAAGTGACTAGAAGAAGAAATGAGAGAATAAGAAATTTGAAGACATCATCAGATTTGTGGTATCAAGTAGTGCTGAACCAACTGTCCAAAATTCGAATTCTGAGAAGTTGAGAATTTTGGGCTTAAGGAATCTTTTAGATTCCCCTGGGATTCCTCAAAGATTCTGCTCCATGGATGGAATGGAAATCTGCAACTCAGATAGCTAATCTGATCTCGCCATTGCGATCCCTGTAGAAAACCATGAAAAACAAGTATAAACTTGACTATATTCTAAAATGTCAAAATTTTACCTCATTGGGAAAATTTCATGGCTCATGGTTATGCTCCCTGTTTTTGTTGAAATCATGGTTCCACGTGCATTCTAAAAATGACCAAAAAATGCAGACCTCTGATGGAGAAATGAACAACACCATTGTGTTCGTGGCGACGAGAGGTGTAAAATCCATATAAAAGTTGTCAAATTTTGACAAAGTGAAAATTTTGCCCTCCTGCAAAATTCATGGTTCCTACATTAAAATATGAATTAATCAGCCTTGAAATCCGTGCTCACATTCTGCCTCCTCAAACTCTATGCACTAGTAAAAAACACTAAGTTTAATGGGGAAAGTGATTGGCGCATTGGTAAAAGAGGCAAATGGTTGAGGAGAGGCCGGGGGATTAAATCCTGCCCCTCCTGAAATAATACGCTACAGTTCCTTTTGAACCGAAATGGCACATTAATGGGGGTCGGGTCCACATTGGGCGGCCCACCCTTAAACCCCGCACTAAACAACATTATCGAAATTTTGTGAAATTGGCGATCGACGCTTTGACGGGCGGATGTATTAGCGCGATATACGAGAGTTTCGCCGATATATCGGCGATTGACGTTCCAAATCGGCGATCGGCGCGGTCGTCGGCATATATATCGGCGCGATTCACAAAGTATCGCCAATATATATATCGATGATTGGCCTGATCAGCGCAGATAATATTGATGCGATAAAAGGTGTCGGGGATATATATATCTATCATGGCTTTAGGGTGTGGGCCGAGTCCACCACCAATGGCTCGCGCCCACCCCATAATAATATATGGGTATGTTATATATGTGCGCGGAGGGTTTGGCGGGGGTTATGGCCGCAGATCCCAAATATATTATTGTTGCGATTTGCGATTTGGTCGGTGGGAGGTTGTGCCCTGTCGGCCTTATGATAATTTTGGTTTATTGTTTTTATATAGTTATATTAATAACTATATATTAAAATGAATAACCATTTTCAATATTTTAATAATGGTTTTTGTCTCCTATGTAGGTTTAGGAGACCAATGAAAGAACACCAAGTGTCTATGGCTGATGGGCTGCCATGTGGGTCTCACCTGCTTATTGGGATGCCATGTGGCACCCTGTGGGCCCCACTTTTCCCGTCATGTCAAACTTTGAAGAGCTCTATCTTTCACATATGAGCTCTGTTTGACGAACCATTCACACCTCTGCGATCATGACGACGAGATACTTAACATGACCTTGTTTCGAGCATAATCCAAACACTTTTATTTTTGAGCCCTTTTTGTCCTGTGTGTCTCTTTGGAGCCACCTGGATCAATGCCCCAATCTCCTATGCCATAACAAAGATTCATCTTGTTTGGTGATGTAACACTCTTCATTATCTTTCAAAATGTAGACACTATTCTTTGTTTGAACTCGTTTAGCCAAGATCTTCCTAGTAGTTGTTGACCTCATTTCACAGTCTTGAGATTTGAAGAAAACATCACAACCTCTATGACACATTTAACTTAGACTCAACAAATTATGTTTTAGACCATCTAAAAATAGTACATCTTGGGTCTTTCCTCTTCCATTATTTAGATTAACTCTGTCCTTTCCTCTAATTCTTCCCACTTCATCATTCCCAAATGTGACATTTCCATATGTATTTTCATCTAATCATACAAACTTGCTTTTATCTCCTGTAATATGTCTAGAGTAGCCAAAGTCCACGTACCATTTACTGTTTAGATATTGAGTGTATAGAACTAGGCCACACTTATAAGCTTTCTTCTCTTCCTTCTTCTTTCTCCATTGCATGCATTCATCTGTTCTACAATTGTTCTGAGATGTTAATCTATTATTTTGACGCTGACATTGATATGACTTATGTCCAAAGTTATGACAATATAAGCACTCAATGATATCAAAGAGAGGAGCAAATGGGTTTTTGTCTAGATTCATGTTTTATTTACTTTATATATATATAATATATATATATTATGTTTGTGAATCTATTGTTAGCCTCACTTCTCTTAGGATTCCTTAGTCCATTTCTTCTAACATAAGCTTTGCAATTTATGGCTTTATGTCCAATTTTTTAACAAAAGTAACAATACCCATAAAAAAGATTTAGTACTTGGTAGTGGATGACATTTATGGATATAACCATTTTGACCTTTGATAATCTTGTCTCCTGAAGAAGTATGGTCTCTGATAGTTTGTTGTTTGATTTTCCACTCCTTTTGTCTGCGACACTTTGCTCGTAGTGCTTCTTTGCTGCGAATCATTTGATGTTGAAGTGCTACTCAAATTTTTGTTTTCATATTGATGTGAACTATCATTTTCTCCCTTGACAACTTTTACAAAAGTAATTGTCTTTTTATCTTATGTATCAATTTCAATGGATTCTCCTACATAGCCTAACCCAACCTTCATGAGTGGAGACCTTTGAGCAGTTAATATCACATCCAGTTTTTTAGATCCTTTTATATGTTGAATATTTTTGTTCAAATTAGTGTGTGCCTTTTCTAGCATTTTCTTCAAGGTTACCACCTCTTCTTCAAATCTTTCACACTCCTGAATTTTCTCCTTTATTTGTTGCAACATAATGTCTCCCACCTTCTTCGCTTCTTCAAGTTCAACCTTCAACTTGAAAATTTATTCTGAATTTGATTCTTCTTTTACATATTTCAACAATATATCTTTCTACTTCTTATTCTTTTGTTTAAGTCTTTCTATTTCATCCATAGCACTAATCAACTCCCCCTTAAGATCTACCTCACCTTCCTCTTCTTCTTCATATTCCTTGCAATCCTTTTCAAGTTCTTCCAAGGCCATCAACATGAATTCACTAGTTCCATCTTCACTAGAGGATTCATTATAAATTTTAGATACACTGTTATCTTCTTGAGCATAATAGCTTTTCTCTTTAAACATTTTCTCTTTCTGCATTTTATTAGACTTGTTTTATCCTTTCCTTCTAGACTGATTCTTTTCTTTCTTATACAGACATTTGGAGGCATAATGCTCCACTCTTCCACAATGGAAGCATTTAAATGGGAGTTTTCTTTTGTACTTACCTGTACCTTTCTTTAATATCCTGACAAAATTTGCTTCTTCTTCATAAGAACCTGAGCATGAACATTCTTTGTCTTCTATAGACTTGTTTGCTTTGAAAGTTGCATTTGGTGGATGACTTTCCTTTTGAATTTCTCATATCATATGATGTCAAGGAACTAAGTAGCTGATCCCTATTCAAAGTCTCAAAGTTTGCGATCTCTTCTATAAATGAAACCTTTAGATTGAACTTTGAAGGTAATGAACTCAATATTTTTTGAACTATTACACTTTATTTTATTGTTTCTCCTAGACCCATCATGACATTAACAACTTCATCTACTCTTAAAAGAACTTAGCAATATCTTTATCTTCATTCATTTTTAATGTCTCAAACTACATTCTATATACTTGTAATTTTGCCATCTTTACTTCGTTATCTCCTTCATGAATATTTTGCAGTGTATCCTAGATCTCTTTAGCCGTTTTATAATGTATTACTTTAATAAATTATTACTCACTTAATTCACTTAGAGTATCATTCATATATTTTTGCCTTAGTTATAAATTCTAGTTTTTCATCCTTGTCACTACTCATTGCCTTTGGTTCTTCATATCCCATCAACACAACAACCCAAACTTCTACTCCAAGAGACATTAAATATGTCTTCATCCTCACTCTCTAGAATGCATAATTTGTGCCATTAAATAAAGGGTCTTTATTTGTTGAGCATCCTTCTTGACTAGCCATTCTAATGATTTAGGACACCCTTCTAGTTGTTAGACTGATACTGAAGGAGCTTACTTTGATACCAATTGATATTTGCTTGGAAATTACTGAGATGGGGGATGAATTAGTAATTTTAATTTCTAATTTCTGCTGAACTTAATTTTGTTCTTATGTAGCTAATGACTTATGTATATGTTCAATTATTAATGGTTTCCTTTTTGCAGTTACCAGAGAGAAAGACATTTGAAGATATAGTTATTCAGAATTTAAGAGAATTCACACAACATTCAACAAACAACACATGAAGACACCAAATATAAGTGGAAACTCCTAAGGGAGAAAACCATGATTTTTGGCTGAAAGTGATGTGAAGGAAAACTCCAACCTACAAGAGGTTGCTATCTCAACGAAGCTCCAACTCCCACAAAATTTTCTGCAAGCTACAACCCACAGGGGGCTCCTACCTTAATAGGCTACAACGTGTTCTTTATCAAGCTACAACTTGAAAGGAGATTGCAATCTCCCATTCAGAAAACAAAGTCAAGTTTTATGGTTACCTGATATCAATTTCTACCCTAGAGTCTGTTGCTCATCTTCTCTGCTTCTCTTATTCAGTTCTATTCCTTTTCTGCTACTTTCCTCTTCTTCTCCTAACTAGAATGCTGCTTATGAATCCTCTGATACAAACTTCTTCATCTCAGAAAGTTATTTTCTCATTCAACAATGTATCCTTTATAAGCATAGCTTATTGAATTTTTGTATTCAATGCAGGAATATGAGATGAGAAGTTGCCTCTTGGTCTTCTAAGGTTGTTCACAATCTACCTCTTCATTTTCAAATTTAAAAATCAGAAATTTGTAATATAAAATAGAGCTGAAATAATATAGCTCAACAATGATGTTTGCAAAAGACAAATCTTTGATATTTTTTTTAGATTTGTATTGGATACATTTTAAAAATTTGTACCATGCATTTTTCTGTTCAATAAAAGCATACATTTTCAGCTTATGTCTCACTATATCATGTGCCATTTCTTATTTTAAATGTAATCCATACTTCAAGATAACCAATCAACATATTTAATAATTATCCTTCACAATGATTAGCATGGTTAGCAATGATTTATCTTTGTACTTCACATCACATACTAGTCTTTGCACTTCAAGCAACCTTAACACAATCAACAACATTTAGATTAATGACATCACACATCCTTAACACGATCATTTTACATCAATGCCAACATTTCCAACACCTTCCAGTCCGAGATTTTTTATTTTATTTTATTTATTTATTTTTATTTTTATTTTTATTTAATTTTTAATTTTTAATTATTTAATTATTTATTTTTTTCCAGTTGTAATTAATTTTGAATTAAAAAATATACAATTGAGATATAACATGGTTATGGGATGCGAGTTATTTTGAACTTCCTATGATCCATCTCGATTAGTCCTTGTGCCTTCTCAGAGCCACACTTGGCCAAAACATCTACCATGGAGTTAAGATGCCCATAAACATGAATGAATTCTATGTGTTCAAGTTGAGAGGACAAAAAGAAGATCTGGAGAAGAATGGGAGAGAAATCATTACTTACTCCACACTTAGCCTTAACCACTTATCATATTATTACCATTGAATTGTCAACAACCACAAGCATGGAGACTTTCTTTTTTCCTCGACCATTTCCAAGCCCTTCCAAAGGGCCAAAAACTTCGCTTATTATTTGTGGCATGTCCCAGTCCGCACGTGAATTGAGCTTCTATTTTTTCACTGGGACCAATGAGAACCCCTCCCGCTCTAGCCTCCCCCAACAATATTACTATTATTAATAAAAATTTATACATTTAATGTATTTATTTTTTTAGTTTGGTAAATTTTTAAGGTTATAGTTTAACTTAGTTAATGAAAATATTGAATTTAAAGGTGTTGGTATAAATGAGCATATTTAGGTGGAATTTTATTTCATTGTAAGAGATTGAATAAAAAAATATAAAGTTTATTAATTAATTTGTTCTTTCTTTTAATGTCTAGAAGAATCAGTAATTGGATCAACCTCATACTTGCGTGGCACTAGGTCAATTTTGACCACTACCAAAATAACTCTTAGGTGAATTGTGTTTCCCTCTAATGCACAACTATGATTAAGTAACTAGGGATTTGAACATGAGATCTTGTACACACATTTACTTTACATTTTCATGAGCTTTCCAAACAAACTTCATAAAAGAGCTCCATTCTATTTTATATAAATATAATTTATTTTATTTTAAATTTTACTAAAAAATGATCAAATATTTTAAAATGAAAATTTTATTAAGATTGAAAAAACCTACAATTTGTATTGGATTTAAGCATGTTAGGATATTGAGCTTTGTTAAGGTTAGGGTTTCTGGTTGAAAATTTATGAATCATTCGGTAAATTCTAGTAGATTCAAACTCACAATTATCCATATTAGTCTAAGGAGAATTTTCAAAAATTATTAGGATTGAGTCTGCACATGAGTGGAAAAGGGAGAGGGGAGCAATCCCCTCCTACAAAGCTGTAGTAACTAGGGATAAGAAAGAAAACTTAAATGGAGAAGGGACAGGTAAATGGAAAGGCACATGTCCGAAGACCCCTATGCTGGGGGCACAATGGAAATCCATTTGAAAGAAAGATGTTTACCGAAAGCTAAAGCAAAACCAAAATGTGATTCCAAATAATAAGTTGGATGGGTATCGCCAATACATGAAGGAGCATGCCCTCGTATGAAAATTCAAAGGCATTTGGCCGATGGAGTGAGATATGATTAGATGGATCTAGAATAAATGGTATCCAAAGGGCCACATTGAGTTAAAAATGGGACCCTGATGTTTCTTCATGGTTATTTTCATGAATCTGGAAGATAAGACCCTGATCTTTGAAAACGGTCCTTATTTTTTCAATAATTTCGATCTTTACATGTGATATCGAGAAGAATGTTATAACCCAAATCATGAAAAGTTCTCGACGACTCTAGTATGGGTTAGAATATTCTCCTTACCCACTCACTTCTAGTATTCAAAGATTGTAGAGGGGATTGGAAATTCCATTGGCACTTTTGCGAAGATTGTAGATACCACCAAGCATGGACGATATACCTCTTACGAGAGAATATGCAATTATACAAATATAACTTAGCCCTTACTAGAATCTATATAAATGGAATACCATGATGAGGTGTGGAATCAAGCACTAAATGATGAGCATGTGCGATTTCGGTGCCATAAATTTCATGAGTATGACTATCTACTTCAGTGTTGCCCATTAACCAAAGCTAAAACTAAAGAAACAACAAAAAAATAGGTGGTGACAATGGAGGATACAAAGGGTGGCTTTCAAAAAGTGAGCAACAAATGAAAAGCCCCAAAAAAACAAGGCACTCAAGCTGTGAATAAGATAAACACAACTGGAAAAAGCTTTGCTGCTCTTTCCATGGGAGAGGAGGAGGAACCACACCTCGCAAAAGATTTGTTGAACTTGGATCCGCATAGAGACTCACCCCAGGAGAACACCACACCTCCCAAAATATTTGTTGAACTTGGATCCACAAAGAGACTCACCCCAGGATAACACCACGCCTAAGAGAAAGGATTAAGAAGACCCACTAGAAATTGTAGAACGTGAGGAAAAGTATGATGGGGGAGCAGGATAAAATGGAGATGGAGGAAGCAAAGGAGCACCTCAACAACGAGGAGAAAATCTTGTCCAAGATGTTGATGGAATACAAAATCCTGGATTCAAGATTCATCACAGATATGCAAAAGAATCGATTTCAAGAGATTTTTAAAAAATTGCAAAGCCAAGGACTCTTTGGAAAAGTAGATCAAGTGGAGGCAGTGATGGATTCATGATCGCCTAACTAGATCAACCTAGAAAAAGGGAAAGTAATAAAAAGAAACAAAAACAGAGGACAAAAACCATCCAAGAATTGCTTCATAGTGTAGGATAACATTTGTTCAATACAAGGTGAGTGGTCATGTTAACAAAGGCTTACCCCTCCTTAAAATAAATTCATAAATGTGCATAATTACGTGGAATATAAGAGGCCTCAATAGTCGAGGCAAGTGGGGAAATATTAGGAAATAATTAACAAGGAAAAACCAAAACTGGTAATTTTGTAGGTGACTAAAATATTAGGTGACAAGCTAAGTGAAATGGAAAACTGTTGTTGGAAAGGGTATGAAACTATAGCGTTAGATGCCAATGGAAGTGCAGGAGGGCTAGTTATACTCTGGAATCCAATAGAAGTTTCCTTTGTGGACTGGATTTATTGTCCAAGGATTTTTTCAGGAATATTTTGGTATATTGGGATGAGGGAAGTGGTGTCTTTAACATTAGTTTATGGCCCCTATTACCAGCAGAGAAGTCATATTTTTAGACAAAATTTTGAGAAATAAGATAGATAATTTATGATGAGCTGTGGATTACTGGGGGTGATTTCAATTTGATTAAATTAATGGATGAAAAGAAAGGAAGAATAAGAATATGATATTTGAAGGCTCATTAATTTTGTGATTTGATCCAAGAACTACAAATGGTGAACCTGCCCACAATTAACGAGATCTTCACATGGAATAATCGTAGAGGGGGCAAGCACCAAATAACAACTTGCTGAGATTGATTCCTAATCTCAAAAGCTTTGATGGGCAAAGATATATTTTGGGAGGCAGTGATTCTCCCCTACCCAGGATTTGGTCATTGGTCCATTAGATTACAACTAGACCTAAAGACTACTCCTAGAAATTGTTTGTACCGCTTTGAGAGTTTCTGGTTGCAGGATTCAAACTTTTTAAACAATGCTAAAACCTGGTGGGTGGAGATCATTATTGTCTACGACTAGAAATAGATGCACTCCCTCCAAATCAAAGTGAAAGATTTCAAAAAGAAAGTTAGGGAGTGGAACATGATAGAGTTTGGTAATATCTTAGTAGATATACAGGCTTTAGAAGCACAAATACAATAAGTCTAAAAACAAATCATTATAGAGGGTAGATAAGAAGCACTCATACAAGAGGAGGGATTATTTGATAATAAAATTGTACAACGAAGGAAGCATGAAGAAACTTTTTGGAGGAAAAAATCTAGAGTGCAAAGGCTAAGGGAAGGAGAGCGTAATTCTAAAATTTTCCATAAAATTATGACAAAGAACCGTCAACCTAATTGGATCTTCTTTATCAAATTTGGAGAGGGACAATACCTGTTGCATCATGAAAAAATTAATCAAGAATTGGTTTCTTATTTTCATGATATGCTCATAGAGTTGGTTCTAGATAGACGGTTAACAATCAATCACATAACTACCCATATCCCAAACTTGGTCAATCCAGATCAAAATGAATCCCTAATGCAAGAGATCACCTACTTATAGGTGGAAGAGGTTGTTATGGCAATGCCACATAATAAAACACCAGGGCCCGATGGATTTACTACAAACTTCTTTCAAGCTTGTTGGAATATTTTGGTCAAAAAGTTCATGCACTAGTAGAATAATTTCGCCAAACGGAAAAGGTATGGTTGAGTCTAAACTCAAATTTCACTACTCTAATCCCTAAATCTAGAAAATTATAATATCCTAGTGGGTTCTGTCCCATTGCTTTGTGTAATGTTGTTTATAAAATCGTTTCTTTATTCATAGTTAAACACCTTAAACCTTTTAAAAAAAATATAATCTCCCTAATGCAAACAGGGTTTGTGGAAGGGCACCAAATTTTAGATGTCATTATAACAACTCATGAAGTGATACATTCCTTGAAAAAATTTATAAATCCTGGGATGCTAACTAAGCTTGATCTCTCCAAATCTTATGTAGTCTTAGCTAGGAGTACTTCCTTAGTGTTATTCATGTGTTTGGTTTCTCTCCACAATGGGTCTCATGGGTTAAATCTTTGATCTCTACCCCTTTCTATTCCATCATTTTGAATGGTTCACCCACTGTGACTTTTAACCCCTCTCATAGTTTACGTCAAGGGGACCCCATCTCTCCCTTCATATTCATTTTTGTTGCCGAAGGCTTAGGGAGATACCTCAAAGTGGCCTCTAATCGAAGCTCTCTCAAGGGGATTTATCCATGCGGGGAGGACTTGTCCATTACCCATGACAATTTGTGGATGACATACCTCTGTTTTGCCAAGTCTCCCCGGTTGAATTCAAGATGCTTAAATCTATACTTTCTAATTTTATGAATGCCTCTGGCACCTTGATAAATAATGAAAAGTCCAATGTGTTTTTTTTTAGTACTATTCATACCATCTAGTCCAACCTTGCTCTTTTTCTTGGTTTTTAGATTGGTCACCTTCCAACAAAATACCTTAGAGTCCCTCTTATATATAACTCTACAAGAGTAGCTTGATGGCAAGATGTTATTCAAAAAAATTCATAAAGAGCAAAGAGTTGCGCCTTCAGTCCCCTTAATTTGGTTGGTCGACTTGTCTTACTAAAATATGTACCTTAGGCTATTCCTATGTATCAATTTCTGGTGCTAGTGGCTCCTAAGGTGAGCTGTAATACTATTAATAGCTTATTCACAATTTTTCTTTAGTGGGGTGTGAATAATACCAAGAAATGGGCCTTGGTTACTTAAAAGAATCTTTGTATTCCTAAGCTGATAGGAGGTCTAGGGCCCTGAGATACCGAACTGTTGAATAAAGCACTTGGAGCGAAATTGTGGTAGTGGTGGCTCCAAAGAGGACCCAATATTTGGAAACAAAATTGGGAACAAAAATATGGGCCCTTTCATTCCTAGGTAGAGAATCTTAGAGTTGACAACCTACCTCCAAGTTCCTCCATCTAAAACCTAGTTCAAAATAATCGAATGCTAATTCAAATTCATGCTTTTTGGGAAAAAAGAAATGGATGTATTGCTTTCTTATGGAAGGACTCTTGGTAATAGCTACCTAGAATTAGCGGAAGGAATGACATGAGCGAGCTTCTTATTTTACCACTAAACAATGATGCTAAAAAATTGCAGATTTCTAGAAGCAAGGGAAAAGGGATAATCAATGGTGAATATGGAAGAAAGTAGAAGACTGGTGAGCTCTCCCAATATAACGCAATGACCTTGATAAGGAATTACAAAATCAAAAAATCACCTTTAATAGAGAACCAAATACTTTATGTTGGGGATATGATAAGAGAGGTACATTTACTGTTAAGGAATCTAATTCAATACTTGCCGAGCATCATAGTCTTCCCAGAGATCACCTCTAACGAAAAATATGGATGACTTGATTATGGTCAAAGGTAGCACAATTTTTGTGGCTAGTGGGGAGACACAGGATTTTGACATGGAACCTAATCTAGTGAAAATGATTCAATGGACGGTTCTTTTTTATTATGTGTGGGCAACAAACAAAGACCATGGAACACCTCCTCAACAAGTACCATTTTGCTGATTCAATATTTTTTCGGCCACTATAATAGATCTCATAAGTACAATTTGATTGAAACTTTGGAGTAATGGAGAAACAACATTCTCTAGCCCTAAGGTTAACAAAGCATTGTACTTAACTACTAGATTTTCTATGTGGGCCATTTGAAAAGAACGAAACAAGAAAATTTTGAAAAATAAGCAGGGATCTGAAGATAAAGTTTGGCTCATTATCATGAATAACATCAGAGAAACTATTTTGGCTATGACCTCGTACTAAGATGATTGGAAGACCCAACCTCGTGAAGCCACTATCTTGAATAACCTGGATCTCTCCCCATCCAAGATATCCCCTGCTTTGTGGAAGCCTACCCATCCTTAGGCTTCCTCGATTACCCATTACTCTCCCCCTCTGAAGTCTTCACGAACCTCAACTTTGATGGAGCTTCAAAGGCTAATTCTAGTCTAGCTGGGTATGGAGGTATTATAAGGGATTGGGGGCATAAAGTATTATGGATCTATGCAACAGAGTGTGGTATTTCTATCAATAATGAAGTTGAATTCCTAACTCTAGAAATGTGTATTAAGTTGGTAGTATCAACGGGTTATTCTAAGCTACATATAGATGAAGACTCTCAACTTGTTATCAAAACAACCCAAAAAATAATTCAAGGTGCTTTTGTATAAAAAATATCCAAGAGCTAGCGATTGATTAATCTAATTTCTCATATTCGACAACTACTATCATCCATCAATTATGTCATATTGTCTCATAGTAGGAGGATTGATAACCGAGCTAAAAACTTCTTGGAAAATCTGGGTTGTATTCAAAGAAGAATATGTTTTGTAGTAGGTTGGCCTCTAAACTCACACTTAAACTAGCATAGTAATCTACACAATGTTTTGGAAGATGATAGAACTACTTCTCATGAGACAATAGATCATAGAGAACAAGTATCCCTGATAGGGGTGCGTGTTGAGGTGAATGGTGATTTGGGGGACTGTAACAACCCCGGCTAAAAAATTCATGTAAAATAATATAAGACCAAGTTTATGGGACACATATATTAAGCTTAATGTTGGGAAAAACATCCGAGTGGGTGTTCATTTTGTTTATTATGGTTAAAGGAGAATGGAAAAGGCATTTGAAAAGACAAGAGGCATTAATTGGCATTTTATTTATGGAAATGAAAGAAATTAGGAGAAAAGGGAGATGAAAGGTCATAAGTTGCATGTGAGGAGGAAACTGAAGGAAACAATAAGGAAATTGAAGAAATGGGGCCTTAATGATAAAAGGGCTTTTGAGGATCAGTTCATGGCTTTTTGTCAATGTTAGCTTTTGTCAGTTTTAGCTTGGAGCTCTCTCTCCTATTCTTTCTCTCTCATACTCTTGGACACTTAAAGTTTTTACTTGGAGCACTCTTGGAGGAGTGTGGCATATTTAGGATTTGGAGTAAGAAAGAAAAGGAAAAGCAAGACAACAACTACAACGAGTTTTTCTTACAGGTACCGAGTTGCATGTATGATTTCCTTACTAGTTTTGACATGCATGGCACATGCATGTGGTTTCTTGGTTATGATTTGTCATTAGCATGGAGGATTGGCATGATTGGCAGTGGTTTTTCCTATCCTTGCCATTTCCTGAATAGCCATGGTGTTGTGGGGTTTCCCATTTGTTTTCTGATTGGTGCTCATGTTCCTTATGGTTGTGGGTTGAATTACCAGGTCTTGGAGCCTTGTTTGGACAAATGCTCTAGAAGACCTGTAACAACTTGGGTTGAGTTACTGGTCCTGGAAGCCTTGGTTGGACAAACGCTCTAGAACCCTTGGTGGGTTGAGTTACTAGTCTTGGAAGCCTTGGTTGGACAAACGCTTTGGAGCCTGGTGGCAACTGCGGGTTGAGTTACTGGTACTAGAAGCCAGGTTGGAACAAATGATCTAGAGCCTTGGACAACTTGGATGGAGACTAATCTGGTGATGGTCAGTGATGTCTGACTGTGAGGTGGAATCACTAGTTGAGGGTTGATGTGGTTTTGCCTCTGGAAGCCCTGAATTGGTTTTATTTTGGTTATTCCATGAGATCCCACATTCATGCTTGGAATATGGCACGAGCGTGACTGATTGAAAGAAAGCTTTGGTTTAACCCAGTGTATGGTAGGGTGGTACGTGGAAGTCCACGACTTGGTTGGCATTTTCACATGTTAATAAGAGCTATTTTCTATTGTGATCTATGAGGATATGTATTGATTATGATGATGGAATTGTGGTTGAGGTTCCATGGTTTATATGTTGGTTATTAGCTGGTTATATGTTGGTTATATGATGTATATTGTTTATGTCTCTTGACATGTTTGATGAATATGTGATTGGTTATCGAATGCATGACCTAATAAATGTTATTGCAACTAATATGAGAGGACATTAGACCTTCTTGACGATTCTCAGATAAGTATGAGACCCCTATTTTTTGATGTGTATTTATGACCTGTAGATTTCATGTTCATCATGTGTTTGGCAGAATGTATATCATGGTTACACTTGGTTAGGTCAAGTCCTTAATTAAGTTTTATGTTAGAGGATTTGTCTTGGTGTCATTTATTGTCTTGAAAAGTCTCATCAAGTTCTAGGTAGTGGTCTAGAGACAAGCCCTGAAAAAGTGGCTCACATCTCACGAAAATTGTTTAGTCCATTTAGTATGTCCTAAATTGCTATTTAAAATGTCAATCTGGGAGTCGTAAACTAATGAAGTGAAGTGCACTGTATGTGCAAGATAACCTTTTCCTTAGTCTTTTGTCGTTTTTGAGTTTTTAGTTTGTTTTTGGGTTTATCTTCTGTGGATTCCCTAGTGTGAGATGGCGAAATTAAAAATTAAGTGTGAATGGTAATGATGATTTTTACAATGATTTTCCAACCTTAAAAGTTCAAAAAGAAAGTTTCTAAACTGGCTGTAATGAAATCAATTCTCAAAAAGAAGTAAATGCATCAAAACAATGAACTAGTGACAATGGCCCAGTATCCTTACTGCTGTGTGAAAAAGAAAATAAAATCTGAACTTAAAGCAACTCAAAGGCTGAAAGTAAAGCAACTAAATCACACTACTTCAACCTATATTCTGACCCTTCACCTTTTGACTCAGTTTGGCTATAGGAAGTGATCATAAACAAGCTGAGTATTATGATATCTAAATTGCAGGAAATCAAATTGCATAAAAGGAAACTAAGATTTAACTACTCATTCATATTTCAACTCTTGAAAATGACATAAGTAATTCAATCTCTAACTTGTAGGAAAGAAAACTAGATCACACTACTTCAAGTAATATTCTGATTCCTTACTAATTGAGTCGCTTGGCTATAGAAAGGAAATCATAAACAAGTAAGTAATATGATGTATAAATGGCAGAAAAGTAATCAAGCAAAACAAAACTTGAAAGAAGTGACGATGCTGGAATTAAACTTAATGAATAAAAATCAGCAGAAAGGACAAGATGATCTCATGTCAGTAGCTATTAAAAAACATGTAAATGTGCCCGGGCTGCCTACAAAAACCTGTAAAGGAAACACTGATCAACTTAACAGTTATGAAGAGAACATGAAATATGGACAGTGATGAACATTATAACAACATAAAATATGTACAAGTAATGACTACAAAAAGCAGTAAACAAAAGCAAGTAAGAAACTATACAAGCTTTGGTGTACAGGGTCCCTCTGTCACCTCAGCCAACCAACTACTTATTCACAAATTGGATTCAGGAATGCTGTCTTCTCATGTATTGAATTGCAGAAATAAAGTAAGGAAAATACAACACAGTGGGATGAAACAACAGTCAAAATTACAACTTCCAGGCTAACTGTTCAGCGTATATCAACGCGTTATTTATAAGTGCAAATGCTAATAACTAATTCCTAGATTTGTGCTGCCAAGAGACACGTAAAGCTCCACGGCCTGAGATTTAGCGTGATGGTCATTACAGCAGTTGAGTTCATGGAGTGGTGGCTGCTTGATTCGGTTTGCAGGCTGGTCGACAGTTGTGCCAGTACCTCCAAGAATGAAGGATCGTGCCACGCAATCCTTCACGTGTGCCAAAACAGAGCCGTGCCACCGCAAAATTCCTCATTTGGCCCTTCCTTTTACCGTCGTTGACCATGACTGTTTATGAGCCTTTTGGCTGATCTGAGAGGACACACTCCATGTACATGTCGCCTGCATCCTGCCCATGTGGCTGGTTTCTCCATTGGACACCTGTAGCATAGCTTTTGACAAAATGGTTGCGGAAACTCAGGCTGGCTGTGGAAAGTGACAAGTTTCCGCAGCTGTTGAACAAAAAATCTAGACCAAACAATAGTCAGAAACATAGTTAGGAAACCATTTCATAAGATCTTTTTAGCCTAATATGCAATGATTTGACAGCTGCGTGGATGAAGTAAATGGAAAAAGAAGGCTGAAAGGGTATATAGGGAAGTGTAGGTTTGGGACTCAACATACCCCCACTGTGAAGGTATTAGAAGTCCTAAGCAGGCATATCAAGCAGGAAAATGAAACACTCAAGGAACATAGCAAAGTAGATAAAATTATTCATGATAACACCATGCTTCATTTAGGACTATGGCAAAAGAAAAACAAGAAACTGAAGAAAAAGTGCAAAAAGTTGAGCAGAGCCTTAATTAATCTCAAATTCAGATGTCTAATAAGGAAACCAAGGATGGTGGTGGCACCAAAGAAGAATAAAAGAGGGCTAGATGTCCTAGTAGAAGCATCAGAACACATGGACTAGAGGGGAATGTCTAAATTTTGGTTGCATGAGGACATGCAACACCTTCACAGTGGGGGTATGTTGAGTCCCAAACCTGCACTTCCCTATATACCCTTTCAACCTTCTTTTTCCATTTACTTCATCCACCCAGCTGTCAAATCATTGCATATTAGGCTAAAAAGAGCTTATGAAATGGTTTCCTAATTATGTTTCTGACTGTTGTTTGGTTTAGATTTTTTTTCAACAGCTGCGGAAGCTTGTCACTTTCCGCAGCCAGCCTGAGTTTCCACAGCCATTTTGTCAAAAGCTATGCTATAGGTGTCCAATGGAGAAACCAACCACATGGGCAGGATGCAGGCGATGTGTACATGGAGTGTGTCCTCTCAGATCAGCCAAATTGCTCATAAACAGTCATGGTCAACGACGGTCAAAGGAAGGGCCAAATGAGGAATTTTGCGGTGGCACGGCTCTGTTTTGGCACACGTGAAGGATTGCGTGGCACGATCCTTCATTCTTGGAGGTACTGGCACAACTGTCGACCAGCCTGCGTACCGAATCAAGCAACCACCACTCCATGAACTCAACTGCTGTAATGAACATCACGCTAAATCTCAGGCCATGGAGCTTTACGTGTCTCTTGGCAGCATAAATCTAGGAATTAGTTATTAGTATTTGCACTTATAAATAACGCGTTGATATACGCTGAACATTTAGTCTGGAAGTTGTAATTTCGACTGTTGTTTCATCCCACTGTGCTGTATTTTCCTTTACTTTATTTATGCAATTCAATACATGAGAAGACAACGTTCCTGAATCCAATTTGTGAATAAGTAGTTGGTTAGCTGAGGTGACAGAGGGCCCCTGTACACCAAAGCTTGTACAGTTTCTTACTTGCTTTTGTTTACTGCTTTTTGTAGTCATTACTTGTACATATTTTATGTTGTTATAATGTTCATCACTGTCCATATTTCATGTTCTCTTCATAACTGTTAAGCTGATCAGTGTTTCCTTTACAGGTTTTTGTAGGCAGCCCGGGCACATTTACATGTTTTTGATAGCTACTGACATGAGATCATCTTGTCCTTTCTGCTGATTTTTATTCATTAAGTTTAATTCCGGCATTATCACTTCTTTCAAGTTTTGTTTTGCTTGATTACTTTTCTGCCATTTAGACATCATATTACTTACTTGTTTATGATTTCCTTTCTATAGCCAAGCGACTCAATTAGTAAGGAATCAGAATATTACTTGAAGTAGTGTGATCTAGTTTGCTTTCCTGCAAGTTAGAGATTGAATTACTTATGTCATTTTCAAGAGTTGAAATATGAATGAGTAGTTAAATCTTAGTTTCCTTTTATGCAATTTAATTTCCTGCAATTTAGATATCATAATATTCAACTTGTTTATGATCACTTCCTATAGCCGGACTGAGTTGAAAGGTGAAGGGTCAGAATATAGGTTGAAGTAGTGTGATTTAGTTGCTTTACTTTCAATCTTTGAGTTGCTTTAAGTTCAGATTTTATTTTCTTTTTCACGCAGCAGTAAGGATACTGGGCCATTGTCACTAGTTCATTTTTTTGATGCATTTACTTGTTTTTGAGAATTTATTTCATTACAGTCAGTTTAGAAACTTTCTTTTTGAACCTTTAAGGTTGGAAAATCATTGTAAAAATCATCATTACCATTCACACTTAAGTATCAATTTCGCCATCTCACACTAGAGAATCCACAGAAGATAAACCCAAAAACAAACTAAAAACTCAAAAACGGAAAAAGACTAAGGAAAAGGTTATCTTGCACATACAGTGCACTTCACTTCATTAGTTTACGACTCCCGGATTGACATTTTAAATAGCAATTTAGGACATACTAAATTGACTAAACATTTTGGCGCCGTTGCCGGGGACTCAACAGGATGATGGGAACAAAGATATGTTTAATCTATCATTAAGTGACTTGTGTTTATTTTCCAAAAATGAAGATTATAGATATGCACAACACTTTGATAAATGGATGATTGTAGTATAGGCCCATGGTTTTTGGAAGTGTTTGAGGGACATGTATTGGAGAAGGTGGGAATCATAGTACAAATGCACCCACTCAAGAGATATATTTGAATCCACTCTAAAGATGGGAAGAGAGGATATAACCATTTCATAAAAAAAGATAAAGTTTAATTATTAAATAGATGATATTGTTTGATTATTGTATCAAAATGATTTATAAAAATAAGATATTTCAGTTTATATATACTTTCCCAATGAATTTCCAATGTCTTCTAGCACTTGATGGCGCCAGAAAGGTAGAGCGAGATTTTGTAACCTCACCCATACTGGCATTTTTATAAACACCATTGATGTAGTAGCGAATCCTAGAAACCACAAAGTTATTAAGTGTCATGCTCTGCACCAAAACCATGGCCGCTTGTTTAGAGTGAATGCTAGATCTTTTTGTGTATAAAACTGTAAAAAATAAAAATCCTTTGGAGCAAAAGTAAATATCACAATTTGGGGTCCAACTAGTGAATACCCATTGATATAGATCTTTAGATTTGGGCTAGAAACCATTAAATCTACATATTACTGCTTTATATTGGAGGACATTAAATAGACCATTTACCTCTGGTATATTCAGTGTCATGGCTGATGCATGCTCCATTTTCTCAACAATTTAGGGTTCAAGAATAATGAGGATTTGAAAATTTTCAACCTTTCTTTTTACGACATCGTTAAAATATACAAGACCCTTGGAGCTGGTTCCAAGACAACCATGTTTCATCCTCAAGTTTAGGATAATGAAAGAACCCCGAGCGATTCCATATTCATGCAACTAAATGGAATCTTGCAGTGCTCTCCCTTCATAAATCAAAATTTGAAATTTCATCATTATTTCCAATTTATCCTGGATGATTTGCTTTAGATCTTGCCCTGGATCCCCCTCTTGAACCCTGATAAGAGCCGATCTTCCCTCCAGTTTTTTCACGTAAATTTGAAAAGCTACCTTCTTGTCCATATCTGAAAGAGGAGCCTCCAAATCCAGATTTGATCAACCCTGGCAGACTGACGATTCCAACCCTAGGTCATCAATACCAAAGGAAGAATAAAGAGTGCTTTCATTCTTCCCATATTTTCTTCCCATGAAAATAAAGTTTGTTTCCCTATCTTTTCTCTTTTTATGTTCTCTTTCTTGTGTTCTGTTAGCACTTACATATTCTTCTTCCTCCATCCTTATGTAACCATTAGCTTCCTTAACTCCAACTTTGATTTCTTTTGGATTGTCTTTCCTCTTGTTCTTTTTTGCATTGATTTCCAAAAATACTTCTTGTTGAGATATTTGTGTATCTACCAGAGTTTCTTTTGAAATTAACAAATCCCTATTTGTTGTTATTGGTTCTTTCATGGTTTTCCATTATTGTTTTCCAGTGTCTAAAGCCTCTTGTAACATTGTACCATTGTTACCTATATGACTATGTATATTTTGTCATGGACGGAAATTGAGTAATTGAAATTTAGTACATGGAATTTGTACATAATTGTATGGTATGATAATGATAGTTGTAATTAATCATGTGGTGTGGTGGATAGTATGTGCTTGCTATATGACTGATTGAATTTAGTACAAATATGTGTGGTGGTTTAAATGTATATATGGAGTGTTGTGGAAGCTGTATAATTGTACAAACGCACTGATGACAACTGGACATTGGCTAGATAAACATGCTAGATGGCGGTTGAATGTTGGCTAGGTGGACAAGATGAAGTGGTGGAAGCTCGTTGAGACGAACATCAAAGTTGTGTATGGGCATATATGACCACATCCGTTTTGTAGTGATCCTTTTGATGATGTGCGAGGCTTAATACATACAACATCCCTTCCACCTCAGTAGCGTTAGACTAGACATGACCATGCTCGTAAGACCCAATAAGGATAATAAAATATCACCCTCGAGATATGCTATATGCGTATCCATTAATCCAACTTATACCTCGTTTGTACCTTCCATCTACCCATCGATCTACCCACATGGATCTATGTTCCATCGTCCAACATATCCCTGTGAATTCACATCTGGGAGTAGAAGCACACCAAAACTACAACTGAGAACATATGTTGAGAAAGTCACAAAGGAGCAAACCATGAGAAGGTCATAGACACAAAGAGAGGTACATGAAAAAAATGCTCCTAGGTATGCATGCACGATGAACTTTCTATGTGCATTCATAATGTTTGCCATTAAAAATCATGTAATTACAAACAATTCACTTGGCATTGGACTTATGAATGTCCATTTAACCTTCGACAAACTTAGGCCAGTCGACTTGCCTTAACATTATTATGCTCGTTCTCCCTTAACATGCTTGTTGATAATGTTTTTATTGAATACATGATGTAAGAGTACCTGAATTTTGTTAACTTGGTTAAAATGTAATTCTTCTTTTGAAACTTCTAATTGAAAACGAGGATAATTGCTGTTATCCTTCTCTGAAAGTCCAATGTTTATTTTAATAGTCTCAATCCTAGTTCATTATAAAAAAACAATAGTTAGAAAAATCTAAACGAAAAAGATTCATTAATTACCTTAAGCTCAAATTCATTCATTACACTATTATTATTTCAATCTTATATTTACAATACATTATAATAAAAAACATAGAAATACATTAGAATAAAAGACATTTACTGTTTCTCTTTAGTAAATTCCAAAAATACACCCTAAAATATTCCTCCAATCTCGTAAACCTCTCAAAGGCTAGCAATTCATGCTTTCTATGGTTTAAAGAAAAACAATCATTTCTCTTTGCATAGGGATTTAATAAGCATTTCTAATTTTCATAAGGCTTTAAAAAAGTATTTCGCTCTTGCATAGGGTTTGCAATAGAATTCATACTTGCTAGGGTTTAAAGAAAATCAAGCACATCATTCAATTAAACTTCCAGCCTAACTCATAATGACAAAATTGAGTTAACTATTCAACTTAATAAAAAAACCTAGCCTACATCTTAGCCAAGCTAGTGTATTTCAACTTAATAAAAAAACAAGGGAATCACCCATGGATAGGGTTTCTAATGGTTTTGAGCCACTCAATTTGTCAACTTATGATAATTTGTGTTGTTTTTGATTGGAAGATGGGAACAAATATATGTTCAATCTATCGTGAAGTGGCTTGTGGTTATCTTCCAGAAATGAAGATTATAGATCTGAACAACACTTTGATAAATAGCTCTAAACATGACTGGTTGTAGTATATGCCCGTAGTTTTTAAAATTGGTTGGGTAAAGGTGATATCAGGTATAGGACAAGGTGAGAATTATAGTATAAACACACCCATTTAAGAGATATATTTAAACCCATTCTAAACATGAGAAAAGCAGATTTAACCATTTCACTTAAAAAATAAAATTTAATTATTAAATACATGATAATATTTGATTGTTTTATTAAAATGATTTAAAAGAATAAAATATTTCAGTTTTTTTTTGTTATTTTTTTTTTTTTTGTGTGGTTTATGGA
>APFE031199041.1:131869-149002 GCA_000404065.3 Pinus taeda
ATATATATAGCAGACGCTTCCGCGGACGCTTCGCCTCCTAGATTTTTGGAAAATGACGCTTCCGCGCTCCGCGCTTCCGCTTCGCTCCCGCTTCGTGCAACATTGGTTTCTAGTCATGGAGGGCAGTCCTAAGATGCAGCAAAGAGGCTACCACAGCGAGGCAGTTTGGGGACTGTGTTAAAGTACTCATTAAAGGATATATGAACTGCTGTTAGGTGGCTGAAGAGCTGGCTTGAGGGTCCAGTTTCAACAAAGGATAATGCAGATCTGTGGGGCAGTTTTAAGGTAGCTCATCTATGGGTTTGTGTGGGCCATAGGTACAGGAGGAAAGCTGTTATTGGAATCCTAAACGCTGCTGTTCTAGACATGTTAGGTTGCTGTTGTGCTAGGCCGCAGGCCATAGCACCACAGCTGGGCTTGCGTAGGGCAGCTAAGGACTATCATATGCCCTAAGGCATCAACACAGCAAGGGAGGGGTTCGCTTAAGGTATGCCGCAGTCCTTCAAGGGCTGTTTGGGAGTCTGTTGAAGAATCAAAGGCTACACCCATATGCTCTAACCAGACAGTCACTAACAGTGATAGGCAAACAACATTTGAGCAGCAAGTTTGATGTTGCTAACAATATGTGAGGATAGGTAGGACTGTCTTAACATGAAGGCTGCCCATCTAGTGTTAGAATGACATCCAGTGCAGCATATAGAGAATCCTCTAAACAGTGAACTATGCAGCAAATGATAAGATATGATAGTGTTGTTATAAGGAGCTGCATGATGTGGAACGCTGCTACAGCATTAACATAAGGCAGCACAGGCAGGTGCAGCAAATGATAAAGGTGCAGCATGATAATAAGGTACAACATGATGATGCAGTTCACAGAGGCACAGCAGTATGATATGTGCAGTATGGTAATGAGGTTCAGCATGATGATTGGGTGCAGCACAGTGGGGAGCAGCATGGTGATGGAGTCACCTTGGATCAGTGGAAGCAGTATGCCTTCTACTCAGCTCAGATCAGCTAACTCATATGCTATCTTCTTAGAGAAGATCTCTGCTCTTATTTAGATAAGTCAATATGTTGACTTCTGATGTATATGTACTATCTCACTCTCTCTGCTGAACTATTGAAGAACATATAAGAAGAATTGATCAAGAGTTTCTCCACATTGGGGTTTGTCCCTGGCTAGCGCCACATCTTGTGTCCTCTTGTCTTGGCTTGTCTTCTGCGATTTATGTTTATGTTCTATCTGCATTTTACTATCATACTAAATGTGATTGCTAATCTGGAATTGATATTGAGCTAATATGGAAAATTGAAGTAAAATTGCTATCAGCATAGAACATACCTAAAATTAACAGTAGAAGACTATGAGTGACCATCCTTATTCACTCTTACAGATGGGGAAGGCCATAGTGCATTCTCAACCTCTTAACTAGTATTGGGTCAAAATTGATTGGATTGACTAAAAGGCTACCAGAGACTCTGCTTGCCTCAATTGGAAAGAAAGACCCTAGTGTATTAATCAACCTTTTGGAATGAGAACCCCTTTGACCATTCTTATTTCCCAGCATTTGAGTGAAGGCTTGATACTTTGAACATGATTGCATAGAGAACTTGGATTTGTGTGAGAAATCTCAGTATATGCCCAGTCCAAAGTGTTTTAAATCAAGTCAGCGTGATTTCCATTTCAAGCTTGTATGATTAGATTAAAAGTTTTGTTTCATGCTTCCTTAATTTACTTCTTAATTTTGACTTAGATTTGAGATGGAATCCTCAAATCATATTGGACAAAACAGGAAGGTCAACTTCTAGGTGGTGTAACTTTTGCATACAGACACATTTTAGTGTCTTTCTTGCATCATTGGAAAGGTCTCTGAGTGTAGAACAACACCAGGGGGTCTACCACGATGCAAGGGTGCAATTGACACAATTTAAGATTGCTGAAGTTTCATATATAAAATTTGCACACTGTGAAGACTAAAAAAAACAGAATAATTTAAAATTTCCATCTACTGCATAAAAGCCAAAAGGCTTTCTTTTTCTTTTTTTTCATTTAGGTAACACATCCCAGGGAAAACCCCCCGGCAATTTCCCTCAATCTGAGGATGGTAACCACAGTAAATCCTAGATTCTTCAGGACACAAGGCCAGGTCAACAACAGGGCTCATAGTTGTTACAATGATATATTTGTTTAGAGCTCAACATGTCACTTCAGGAATTCAACGTGAGTTGGGAGGTAATATTATTCCTCTCAACCACCTGGACTAGACCCAATTAACAAAAGGGATATTAGTTTGGTACAATACTACAAAATACATCACTTAGACAATTAAAGCCACTCAACAATAAACATGAAATTATGCAAAATGAATGAGAGCTTACGAAATTTCAAATAATCAAAACATAAGACATAATGCATGCTAGTATGAAACTTTAAAATATAGATTTTCATTAAACTAGCACTGAGTCTTAAAACTACAAAATTGGCCACTACAGGGTTCAAGGACTTGCACTATAAATGTAGCTATTGCAGGGTATTAGAACTTACCAGGCTCAGAAAAACATTGAAAATGCCTGCCATTGCAGTGAAGCTAAGAAAGCTGCACCAAATAAGCATAAAGAAGGATGAAGTGCCCAAACGAAGAAATGAATCCATGCCTCTGAGACAACAGTCCAGCCACAGTATGAAAAGTAGCAGGAATAACCTCCCCAAATGCAACAGCCATGTGCAAACTATGGGCCATGTATGCTGAAACCTATGAACAATAAAGTCTCTTGCCTGTAAAATAGCTGCAATGAATGCCGTTAATACAGGCTTCTGCTGCTGGATCCATTCTGAAGCTTGTCTAAACAGAGTAGATGCACGTGAAAATTTACTCTTGTCATTCTCATTCCCTTCTAGCTGTTGGGAATTGACATGCATCCCGTTCTCCATGCTTTCTTGCATCTCAGAGTACTGAGTAGTGGAGGCTTGAGTAGGGGAAGGTATGTCTCCACTGCAACTTTCAGCATTAATCAACCTTTCTTCAGATTCCATTGCCTCACCGTCATTAGTTCCATCACCATCTCCAGCAGTTCTTTGCCCTCCATTTTCTTTGGATGTACTTGCTTCTTTTGACTTGGAAGAAGTTAGTTTTGTAGGAAGTTTGTTTAGAATGGAATGCATATTACAAATCTAAACTATTTTGAAAATAAAAGATTCAAATCTATTTTATGAAAGCATATAAATTATTGGTCAATGATATCAGTCTATTTTAGAAGACAGAGAATAGGCTCTTGTTCAAGAGTCCTTGAGAATTTGAAATGTTTCCATACCATTAATCTCAGTGGATGTGAAAGTTTAAAGTGGCTTCCAGATCCTTTGGGGAAGTTAACATCTCTAGAATCTATCAATCTGAGACTGTGCAAATAATTGGAGATGCTTCATGAGTATTTGGGGAATTTGACATCTCTATGTGCCATCAATCTTAGTGGATATGGAATTTTGAAGATGCTTCCACATTCAAGGGGGAATCCTCAACTTCGATGTCTACATTTGAAGAGTTGTTGTAGTTTGACCATCTCCACTAAAACACTTGGAATATTATAAATGCTTAGATCTCTTAAGCTGTCTCCAAAAGGAATTATTGCCTTTAGAAGTTGGACTAATCAGTTCTTGGAAGAGTTGCATCCTAATGTTGTAACACTAAAAAAATTGAAAATTGAAAGTCCTAAGACTAGGAAGGCCTTTGTTGGAATTTGGTTACCTGATGAAATTAGAGGAATTGTGGCTCCATGGATGCGATAAACTAAAATGTTTGCCAGATTCAATTGAATTGTTGACTCAGTTGAGATAGTTGAATATATGGAAATATGAAGTGCAACGCTTACCACCAGGTGTCATGAAGATGAATGAGTTGATAATGTTAGTAGCATACACATGTCCTTTACATGAACTACCATTTGGAAAGGTTGAAGAAGAAAAAGGAATGCTTCACTTAATGTTTTGTAGTTGAATGATACACAAATATTTGAGGTATCCTTTCCTGAAGGTGTTTGTCCAAACCTTCAACATCTACCCATAACCTTATCTAATGACATGGTTGAAGTGATATCTCATTACCAGTAGCAGTGATATCTCTAGATTTAAGGGGGTTGTGCTTTGATGAAAATAGGAGGGCTTTTTCGTCTTCCAAACCTCAAAACTACGAACTTGAGGGGTTGTGATAGCATACAAATAGAAGGTCTGCCAGGGCTTCGAACTTTAATTTCTTTAGATTGTAGATTATTGAATGCTCCACTTGACACGCGGTGATAAGGAGGATAATGTTCTGTTGGAGGGTTTTTACAACTACTTTATCTAGTTTTATTAGATCTTAGAGGCTAAATCAATATTACTTGCAATAGTGACTAGAGTGGTAACTAGTCGCAGTAAGTTGCAAACACGACTCTTTTTCATGATTGTGTTCATTGACTAATTTAAAGTATTTTGTCTTTGATGGACTGTAATTCAAGATGAGTACAATATAAATGTTACAAGTAATATGAAACTCATCAAAAATATATGTTGCAAAATGTTACACATGTCCTAAGTCCTGCCATAGATATGTTTCTCACAGTGACAAATGAATTATCTCCAATCTTTCATTTAACAAGTTTTACCTAAGACATCAAAATATCTTATATTTCAAGTTAAACAAATGAATGCATGTTCTACCACTTACTAAACAAGCCTCAACCCTAATCTAATGCCTCAACCCCGATGTACAATGAAGATAGAAGTTTGGTTGTACAAATAAAATATAGGATTTGATTTCTCACAAGAATAAGCAAAAAAAAACCTACAATTCAAGTGAAACAAACATATGTAAGTTATATTCTATGTAAATAAATTTATATCACTAACAAAAAGAGGGCTAATTTGATTTAGGGGTAAACATTCAAAATATTATCAATAATTAATATGTAAATAGTAAGGATTTAGCTTTAACAAAAAGAGGGCTAATTTGATTCAGGGGTAGACATTCAAATATTATCAATAATTAATATGTGAATGGTAAGGATTTAACTTTACAAAATAATTATAGATAAAACATTATATATTTGTTTCTCTATTTTTTCCAAAAATAGGTTATCTTCCCCCCTGTCTAAAAATTGTCTCATAGATCCTGTTTTTTCCACACCCGTTTGGCATTGTATCCTCTGGAAACTCGGATTGAATGCCCAAATTTAAAATATATATGTTGCCATTGTCAAATTTGGAATTATTTAGCATCAAGGGCTTAAGATTCAGTGCTTTCATCAAACCCTTTTAACGCACAAACGGACAGAAGTGCGTGTCAACACGATGAACATTGTTGACTTGCCCCATGTGTCAGAGTTTAATTGGAGGGAGGCAGACAAAAATGAGGATACGCAATTGGTTGCAATTAACAGTCTCTGCCCAACCCAACAATGTTTCTCCGAGACATGGAGCCCTTCTCAAAGATTTGTATGTGTCATACTTTAGATATTTGTCATCTATGTATTCTTATTAAGAAGCAATTTAGATCCACTCAAAGAAATGACTCATGATGCTTGCATTGGAGAGTTTGACAAACCTTATGTGCATGCATTTAGGCATGGGCTCTATTAGTGGCGAGTTGATATTCTCAAATATTCTATTCCTTCAGTGTAACTTTGCACCTTTAGGGCAATTGCTACTTTTACTACTGCAACACCAAATAATAAATGCAAAAAATTATAGTCAAAAGGTTAAATAATACAAAGTCAACGGTGAATTGATTTCTATAATCACGACCTTCAACAGGGACTTAATAATGGAATTATAATTCAAGATTAAACTATATGTTGATACATTATTACATTTTGGTGTTTTTTAAAAATTACTAGTCATAAAACAATTTATAAAATTAAATAAAGAGAACATTATATAATATATATATATTATATATATATATATATATTTATATATATATATATTATATTATTATTATATATATAACATTAAATTGAGGTATTAAAAAATTTGTTTAAATTGATAATGGGATTAACTCAAGATTAACTACATGTCAATAAGTTATTCATATTAGTAACATGATAAATTTTAATATCAATTACATGTAAATTGGATTTTTAACCAAAATGTCAAACTATGGTATAAATCAAAATAATTATAGTATTTCCCCTTAATCAAGTACTCATGCTATGCAATAATGCCTCTATCACGTGGAAGGTGGAGGCTTGAACTGACAATTCTCTTCATAATCCTTCCTATGAGTGACTTTTATGGTTGTACTTGGTTATCATGACACTTCAAGGGAGGTTTAGGGATAATCATGGGAAAATGAGGCAAATCTTACTTCAAGGTATGCAAGGTGAGGGTGTTCACCATGATGATGTATTTAGCATCAACACTGTAATTGGTTCGAGTATCTCTATATGGATAATAAAAAAAGTGAAGTTAAAGGAAAGTGGTGTGATTCCTTTTAATTAGCACTGCTCCATTGGGTTTACTGCTAGCTTGGCATTCCTACATGACCCAAAATGGATCTAGAATAGACTCCTAAGTCTAAAGTGTTCCTCACAGAGGAAAATGAAAGTCTAGGGAATGCTCTTGGAAATAGTCCCATTGCATAGATCTATTCAATTTGAATCTAATGCAATTTGAATGGGCTAAAATGGACTTCGGATTATGGAGTTATTGCAGAAAGAAGTTTGCCCATTGTCCTTTGAAAATGAGGCAAATTCTTATAAAAATGGGCTTAAGGCTTTATATGCGTTCCTTAAGGAAATCGCATCGGATAGAGGCAAAGGGCGGACTTAGACCAAAGGCCAGACGAACCCCCGATCAACGATCTCCAATATATCGCATCGGAGGTAGGCCTGCATGTGATATCAGAACCCCGGGTGAGCTAATTTGCGATTGCGATGAAGCGGCAAGCGGCGATGCGATTGACGATATATATATCGACAATCAGCATAGTCAAAGGGAAGACCTGCGGGCTGTAGCACTGCGATATGTCGATATGCGATCAATGATAGCGCTGATGTGAGGGGGTCGATAGTGATATGCTGATGTTTCGATGGGCCGATCGACGATTGATGAACCCCCAATACTTGGGCCAATGCACATTGTGATATGCGATTGTGATATGACGATAAAAGGCAGACTCGATGGGAATTATGGATGTGATTTCATATATTTTGAAATCTGGTTTATTCAGATATCTTTTTACTTCCTGTATATTGAGGTTTTGACCTCCCGCCTATGCAATCACGATTTACGATGACAGGACAAACCCGAGAGGGATATGGATGCGATTGAAGGCCATTTGAAGTCTGGGCTTTAAAGCCCATGAGGTGTTTTTAACGTGTTTCTTGTGTATTTCCATTATGCTTCGGTTTTCGGGAATTTGCTCGAAGAAAGGCTGCCTGTGTATTTCCTTTGTAACAACTCCCATTCTCTTTGCCACGTTGTAAGCAGGCGTTTGTAACAATGATGCAGGAATGCATTATACGCAGAGAGCCAGAGAACCAGTCGAAGGAACCGAGGAATGATTACACACAGAGAAATGAACAGGAAGCCACAAAGCCGGAGGGATGCCTCACAAATACACCGAGAGCTCAATTGACAGGTTGCTAAAGGTAGCCGAGAGTCGCTTGGAGGTCGAGAAAAACACAAAAGGGATAGAGAGCCCAAGAACTTGAGCGCCAAGAGCCAGAAAGCCTGAGAGCTTTAGAGCCGAGAGTAGAGGTAGAGCCACCAGAGGTTGGAGGCAGAGTTGCAGAGCCAGAGAGCTCAAAGCAGACTTCTAAGAGCCATGGACTGTAATGAAGTTCAGAACATCAAAGAGATCAAATGATCCAATTGTTGTCGGTGTCTGAGATGTGCTGAAGACAGAAGAAGGAGTCCAGAGACGGTGAAATAACTATGAGTGAGTTGGTGCAAGCTAGAGCAAGATAGCTAAGAGCGCTGATTGAAGGAGTCTAGTCTAGAGAAGCCTAGATCTGTCTGCAGAGTATGGACAACAAGCGGGATAAGATGGTATTCTAAACCCATAGGTTCAGTTGTAAACCAGTGGAGTTGAGCGTGGAGCTTGTAAAAGAATTTAGCGATAATCCCAAAGAGCCTAATTGAGTTGATTAGAGCTCAATGAGACATAGCCCAAGATATCAGGGTGAACTCCATATTATATTGTTGTCTTATGTGTTTGTTTATTTGCTGCATTATTTACTGTTACATGTATTTAAATATCAACATAAGCAACAAAAGTTAAGGCACTTAACAGTTAAAAACAAACATAAGCATTCAGTTGTAAACCAATGGAGTTGAGCGTGGAGCTTGTAAAATAATTCAGCCATAATCCCAAAGAGCCTAATTGAGTTGATTAGAGCTCAAGGAGATGCAGCCCAAGATATCAGGGTTAACTCCATATTATATTGTTGTCTTATGTGTTTGTTTATTTGCTACATTATTTACTGTTACATGTATTTAAATATCAGCATAAGCAACAGAACTTAAGGCACTTAACAGTTAAAACAAACACAAGCATACACCTCTTTCAAGCACTTTTAATTCCACAATTGGTTAATCATAAGCTAGATCTTGGAAATTAATAAGCTTTGGAGTGGGAGAGGTTCTTGTAAGTTGACAAAAAGCCTTTAGTGCTCCATTTCAGATCACTACACTTGAACTCTTGTTCATTTAGTTAGCTTGGCCAAAATAGGTAGCTTTCGTCCCTATTTTGTCGGTCTTCCTTTTGTTTTTTAGACATCATATTCACATTTATGGAGGGTTTACATTGGTTTTTTGTCCTTGTTATCTTTGAGATCTTGAATCATTCACTTTAGCCTACTTGTCATGACAACTTTTGAGATGGTGGAAATTTAGGAGATTCATTCCTGGATAGGTGCAATTGTTTTGCTTTGCATTTACCAAGGCATGCCATGCCTTCCTTGTTGCTTGTCTGGTTCCTAATGACATCCTTAATTGGCGAGTTCTCTAACTTAATAGGGTTCTAGTGGTGGAGGCTTACAAGGGTGCTAGTGGTCATTCTAACGTTGGTGGTGAAGCTAGTGGTGGTTTTCGTGTTATTGGCGGTGTTGGCTGTGATCCCAATGATAATTGTGGTGTTGGTCATGGTATTACACCTGATATATGTTAATGGTGGGTCACCTCTGGTCTATCGAGGTATAATATTTGAGGCATGCACAAACAATAAAGGGATTATATAATGGTTGACAAAGGGAATTCTCAAGTCCCCGAACCGAATCGAAGAGCTACAATAAGAAAGGGGAAGGATAGAGCATTCACTCACAGGTACCTTATGCCTCACTCTTGGGGCACTAGGGTGGAAGAAGTGACCATGTAGGCCTATCAATGATTTACCCAACATACAACTCAACACACTCAACAAATTATTTAATGAGTCACTTGATCCGATTAAGCAACGATGCCTTCAAACACCCAAGAAAAAAAAATAAAGATAAACTAAAGATTGTATATTATACTTTAGATTTTCTAGGTCTAGTGACATCAAGATGTTTTGGGCCATTGAATTTTATTGGATGGCCAAGACCTCAATTGCCACCCTAGAAAATTAGGGGCATGAGGAATATGAAATTATAGACAAATTGAGAAGGTTGGATGCAAAATTCATAATCTTATGAAGGGTGATTTTTAGCTTGTGCTTCAAAGTCACTGAACTAGAGCTAAACAAGGTGGAGGGTGCCATAGAGGTTACTGGCACATCTAACTTGCATGGTACTAGTTGGTCTAATTGTTATTGAAGATGACTCATGGTAGAGGCTCTCTGGAAAAGAAAAAGGGTTAGAGATGACCTCTTAGCCAAGCCCCTCTAGCCCACTCCTCCATAATGCTACTCACTATCCATTTTTTTTTGTGTTTGATTGTTTATTTGTTATACTTAGTGTTTTGGTTTAATATCTTTACGAAGTTAGTCTACTATAGTGTGAATGAGCTTTGTATGCATAGTATGGACCATTTAAGGAGGTATATATAAAGCAAGTAGAGGTTTGATTTCTTTTTTGGTAGACCAAAATCAACCATCAATGCACTTTTTTTTGTATGATATCAATGTATAAGTAATATGACTTACCAAAAAAAAACCCATATTATCAACAAACATTAAACCAAAATTAAACATGTAAATCAAATTCAATATGGATATAAATTCTTAACTATTATAGGTGTAGTCTAAACATTTTATTTTTTTGAGTATTTTTTAGCCACATTTTTCCAATAAATTTTGCATAAAATCCCACATGAAATTTAGAAAAATTGTTGAAATTGTTGGAATAAGTGAAATCTAAACATTTTACTTTTTAAGTGTTTTTAACTACATTTTTCAGACTAATTTTGCTTAAATTCTCATAAGAAATTTAAAAAATAATTAAAATTACGTCTATTAATTGTTAAGATTACACAATCAATGTACAATATAAGTATTTTAAAACCTTAAATCTAAATCTTAAAAAACAATTTTAAAAATACAAATTTACAATTTTATTAACGAAAGAATTCAATTTTAATTTTAAAAATTAAACACTTGTAAAAGTATTAAATCAATAGAAAAATAATTTTAAAATATAAAATTAGCACAACATGAAAAAATCATTATAATTATTAAAATTATATGGCTTTTTGCTTTTAAGATTCATGAGGGAGAACTTATCAACCGTATATATAAAAGAACTTTTTAAGAGATTGGACCATCTTGGTCATTAGGGGTGCACCAAACATTTATCAAATAATTTATTAATATCGTATATATTGTGTCTTATCTCTTTAAGACTTACCAAGTAGGGCTTATCCACCATATTTATAAAATAACTTATAATATATAATTTTAAGATATGGGACCATCTTGGTTTTTATGTGGCACAAACATTTTTCAAATAATTTGTTCTAGGTGAATGAATAAGACTTTGAAAAATATATTAATGAAATCTTATTCTTTAACCATTTTTTAAGTTGAAAGAGATTTCACCACTTTGATAAGTTGAAGATTGATTTTGACCATTGAGATAACTATGTAAAAGAAGGAATCACAAAAGAATGGGATAAAAAGAGAACTATCATTTTGAACTCTGCAAAGCCATTCAACAGTTGAGGGATCGAGGCCTACATATTATTTCCAAATGGGTTGTAGAGCAGTTGGTGGGTTTAGAGGAGGAGAGATCGGTGACTCCTTCGTTGGCATTTATTTGGACATACAAGGTGAGTTATTTATCCTCGAAAAGGAGGGAGCAAAGGCCAAGAGCGATTAGCCATGAATTATTGCACAGAGGAGGAGGCAAAGGACCATCATATTTTACGCTGCTCATTGGTTGCTCACATGTGGCCACTGACTTCAAAACCCTAGTGCTTCAAGAAAGGAAGATCAAACACAACCATTATATGCTCGCACAAGCTTATTTCAACACCTGCAAGTATATGCGAGCTACATTTATGCTCAAGTATACCCCTAGGAAGAAGGCATTTTTCCTACGGCGTTTTTCACTTTATCTGGTTTTTATGCGGTTTTTTTCATGGTCTGTTGGCTTTGGAAGGGTTTCCCTGTTTCTATTGTTGATATGGGGTTGGGTGAAGGATCCCTTGGTGTATTAGTTGACACAAACTTTGCTGGGGAGTTTTCTAGGATTGATATTCATGTTTCAACCTTCCCCCATGATCTTTGTCTCATCAAATTGCATCATTCCCCTCATATCAGAGTGGATCTAAAAGAAAGATCCCTTCTTTCTTCTCTGTTAGGGTTGGTGGGAAGTTTAGAAGACCTAAACCCTGTGGAAGGGTGTCAAGTTTTTGTTAAGACACTTAGATGGAACTCGATCTAGATTTGGGTCACTGCATTTGATAAAGTGGTGTATGTAAAGCAGATCTCGAAGAACTATTTTGGGATTCCTCTAGCCATGCAACACCTAATTTGTGAAGGGAAACAGGTGCATGATCTGTTGCATTTGCATGAATATAGTATTTATAAGAAATCGATCATCATCATGTTGTTGAGGTTGCATGAGGGCGCAATGAGACCCAAAAATCCAACTTCTTCAACTTCAAACAAGGATGCAACACAGGGTAAGGGCCCATTCCAATGGATCAATCTTTATCCCTTTTAAGAAGATATATTGTTGAAAATTTGGATCAAATTCAAACACTGGATGCCAATAATAAAGAGGTAAATCAACTCTTTTATGTTTTCTAGTCTAGGGTTGTCATTTGTACATTTAATGGATTTTGGCCAAGATGTGAAGCGCTACATCAGTGGGTTTTTACATTTTGGACCAAAAAATGTGAAATATATCGTTGGTCAAATGACTTTTTTATTGTATAGTTTGATTCCCAAGAAGATTTAGAGAAAGTATTGAATGAAAGGCCTTAGTTTTAGGGAAGATCAGGGCTCTTCATCACTCCTTGGTTTTCGGAGTTTGATTCTACAACAATGGAAGTCGCAAAGGTGTCAGTCTAGGTAAGATTGCCAAATCTTCCTCTTATTTTTTGACATCACTAGGTACTAGAGGACATTGGCAATACGGTGGACATTTAAAAATGTTTGATGAAAGAATGAGAAAAGGTTTATTTACCTTTGCTTGTAACTATATATGAATAGACTTATGCAAAGGTCTACTTGACCATATATTGTTGAAACATAGATCCTATCAATGGATCCAACCCTTGGATTATGAAAACATGACACTTAGTTGTTGTACATGTTTCCAAACAAGACACTTACAAGGTTCTTGTCCACAGGCTAAAACCCCCCTCAAAAGTAAAAGGGGAATGCCCGTAAAACAAAAGGTTGACAACCTTTTGATCCCATTTTTTCAGAGGATGAAGAAAAGGAAATCGAGGAGGACCCTCCCAAACACGATGATATGATCACTCAGAATATTGATAAACATGCACAACCAATGCAAAATGTTATAGAAACAAAAACAACAATTGAATCTAATCATCTTAGAGTCGTGACTCACAAAGAGGATGGGTTAGTGAGTTGGAAGAGAGTCCATGTTTTAGAAAGTTTAGATTTTGATAAAGAACACCACCTTGTGGTGCTTGTGACTAAGTTGGCAATTGTACCCATTGATCCACCTTCATGGGGATGACAAAAAGGTCCAACGAAAGAAAGGAAATAAATGTAAGTTAAGTGACTATTATAACACTTAATTTCTCTCCATTTTTTTGGGTTCTGTTTTAGATCTGAGAGGTTGTTAAACTGCTCTCACAAGACTATATTGAATGCTTCTAGCATATGCAAAATGTAATTTTGTTCCTTTCTAAGTTGCAATGAAATTACGATTTATTTTTTTTCAAAAAAAAAAAAACTGTGATAAAATCACGAGTAAGAGAATTACAACAATGGCACTAGATTATAATACTTAATAATATTTATTTAATAAGATTTTAAAATAAACATTTAGATATAATTTTTAAACAATAAATTAATATTAAATACTATGATTTAATTATTAAATTAAATAATAATATTTATTTAATTAGATTTTAAAATAAACATTTAGATGTAATTTTTAAAAATAAATTTTATATATTAAATACTATGATTTAATTATTTAATAAATTTAAATAGACGTAATTTATTTCCTATGAGGTAACATTAAGTCATGTCATGATTCATTGGTATGTGAAGGAGTGGATTGATACATTGATGGTTCATATAAGATCATTTATGGTAGTTCATTGTGGTTGGTATATGGATCAGTTGTTCGGTGGCCTCCCCACTATTTAATACCCTTTGTGGTAGTATTGGTAGTGGTGACCTAGAAATCATGGTGGGGATAGTGGATTTCAATCGAGTAGATGACAAGTAATGAAATGTATGTGAAAGAAAATTCATTTGAATTGGAATTACTTCTCCTCTCGCATTCAACTTTTTTGGTTTAAACAACTTTATGTTAGTTTAGAGGGAAAAGATAAAGTGATTCTCTTTAAGTGTTAAATAGTTAAACAATGTCCCACACACTTGGTGGATTGATATATTGATGGTTCATGTAAGAGCATTTATAATGGCTCTCATTGTGGTTGGTGTCTAGATCGGTTGTTCAGTGGCCTCCCCACTGCTTAATACCCATTGTGGCTATACTGGTAGTGGTGACATAGAAATCACAGTGGAGATAGTGGATTTCGATCGAGTAGATGACAAGCAATGAAATGTATGTGAAAAAAAAATCATTCGGAACAGGAATGACTTCGCCTCTTACATTCAACTTTTTTGGTTTAAATAACTGTGTGTTAGTTCAGAGGGAAAAGATGAAGAGATTCTCTTTAGGTGTTTTAAAAGTAGGTTGGGAAGTAATCCTAGAAGAAGGCCTTAGGTCTAGATAAGTAGTTTAGTTCATTGGAAAAAATTATTTGTTGTAATTCCTTGGTGAGCTTGCCTCCTATAGTAAGAAATTATTAGATCTAGGCATGCAAGTTATTCCACAAGAGGTTGGTATTGTTGTTTATTTCTCTCCTGATATGTTTGGAAAGGCTTCCCTATTTATGAGTTTCAATCACATTACTTTATAACTAATTTTAGTCTTTGTCTTAATTTTTTAGCCATCGTTCAATATACAGTTTTCCTTGAGTCGATGTTCATAACCTCTGCATTGGGGGGCAAGCTAGTTGATTTTTCTTCCTTTCATTTTGGTCTTATTTGGTTGGTGTTCTCCATTGGTGTCCTTGTTGGTTGGGAAGATTTATTTAGGACCTTCTTGGCCCCTCCTTTTTCGAGATTTATTTCTCTCTATACTCCATGTTCCTATAGCACAAACAGGCAAAAATTGCAGCTTGATATTGCGCTACCCTTTGTTCTTCAATTCTTTATCATTTATCCTATCTCACTTGCCTCAACTTCATCATCCTTCTTGTCGTAGAGGCCATCGAGGTGCTCAAACTCCCCCTTCTCTAAGAGCTCAATCAACTATTGAGTGCTCTATTGTGTAATGCACATTGAGTGCCCCTTTGGAAATTCACAGGGAAATTCACAAAGAAGAAGAAGAAGGGAGAGAAGACTTATTTATAATGCTAAAATTCAAGAATAAATAAGTGTTTGGTTTCCAAAATTGGGAAACTCACATAGAATATAAATAAGACATATGCAGAGAATGGACCTATATTGGCAGTTTAATACTATTATGGGAAAAGTGCTCATAGAGAGATCACGGAGCCAACAAGAAATTGTACTTAGTATTTGATCTGTAAACTGTATTAACAAATCTATTAAAATAAACTAAAATATATAATATGAAGGTGAGGTTTCTCTGCTCTCTATTGCTTAGAATGGAAATGATGCAAATACAAAGGAGAAGCCACTCTCTATGGAGTTGCCTGAAACCTATGGCACCTGGGCTTCTACATATCACAAACCATATCTATTTTGCTTTCTCTCTATCCACTCTCAACTACTTTGCTTTACCATGGAACAAAAAATAACTTTAATAGAATGGAATCTCTTTTCCTCCTAGTGTCTTGGTTATATCACACAACCCAATAGCCAACTAGGGGTTAAGTTTGAGTACTTCAATTCTCAACTCGAATTTTTAAATTGGACCCTTTTAGAGTCTTCTTCATAGCCTCTACATGGCTATCCCCTTTTTCATGAGTAATGGGGGCTAACGTGGCATCCTCTCAAATTATGGTGGTCAAACATGATGGGTCAACTTATGGGAGGGATGACTTCAATATCCGAACTCCAATTGACATGATTCTTGCACCATTGCAAATGTCTTCAAATGTAGAATAACATTGCACACTCCTATGCATAGAAAGGAGTTGTTCCCCCCCCCCCCCCTCCAAAACATGTCATTTAAGACCTCAAACTAGCCTTAAAAGGTTTTAAACTCCAAACTAGGCCTCGCTAATAGAACTACTCCTACAAGTTAATTCACTCAAATTTTCTAATCTAAAAGCATCGAGATGGATAATAAATTATATAACGATCAAATTTGAATTCGTATTGATGAAGTCCAAAGGCAATTATATAAACTAGATAACAAGGTTTTTATGTTAGCAAATAAAGTTGCTAATTTGGAACTCTCTAACTCAAGGGAGGAAATTGAAGCACCTACTACTATATGGGTGGACTTTCCTTCAAAATTAGTTATCTCTTGTTTGCATTTGTTTTTTGCATAAGAGGCAATAATGTTACCACTCATATGCCACATAAGATTATGTTTATAGAAACATTTCAAACTCTATCAAATTTTTTGATAGTTTAGAAGAAATGATATCATGTATTCCAATAGTATGGACAAAAGAAACTTTCTATGTTAGCAAACAAAGTTATTGATTTGGAAATATCCAATTAAGAGGAGGAAACTGAAGCACTTGATATTATATAGGTGGAGTCTCCTTGAAACTATACAAGTGGTTTCTCTCTAGTATAGATGTGGTTTCTATGTTAGCAAAGAAAGTTTTAAATTTGGAATTCTTCGACTAAGAGGAAGAAATTGAAACATTTTCCACTGTACAAGTGTACTCTCCTTCAAAATATATAGGTGGACTCTCCACTATACAAATGGTTTCTATGTTAGCAAATAAAGTTGTTGATTTGGAGTTCTCCAACTTAAAGGAGAAAATTGAAGCACCTGCCATTATACAAGTGGAACGTTCTTCATACTAAATGATTATATTGTTCATATTTGTTTCTTTACATTAGAGGCAACAATGTGTTGAAATTTGGTACCGGAGGACAGGTGGTTCCCTTAGGCTTTGATCTTTGGCCTAGGGAAAAGTGTCCAAAAGATTTTAATTTTTCTCCTAAAGTGACTTTATAATTTTATAAAGTTAAATCTAATTTAAAAGTGACTTTAAGTGATAAAATTACTAAGTCTAATTTTAAAGTGACTTTTACAAAGTCAATGAAAAATTAGAAAGGAAAAGTGACTTTGGAAATAAATGACTAAGTGGGTCTTTATTAAAGTGGGGTGAATTAAAAAATAGAAAGTGAGATTTAAATGAGCATTTAATCTCAGCCATTGATATAAATCTATTTAGCCATTGGATTTAGAGATCACCCAAAGTCACTTGGATCACCCAAAAGTCACTTGGAGTTATATTAAAGGAGGAAAATGAGGAAAAGATCATTCATTATTTCATGAGCAGATTGGGAGAAGGAGAGCAAGAGAGCAAGG
>APFE031199041.1:151965-188305 GCA_000404065.3 Pinus taeda
ATCAGTGAGCAGTGGCTCCCCGAGCCAAAGGGGTGGTGCTCCGAGGAGGTCACAGAGCAGTTCACTAGGGAGTCCACTGATGGACAGTTCACACGGTACCTCAGCTTCTACAGGTTCAGGTGCAGGCAGGAGGACAGCAGACAGACAGTCAGGAGTTCAGGCTACTGATGGGGATGAGGAGGAGGAGGTTCATTCTCCTATGGGAGAAGCATATGCTCAGGGAAGAGAAAGCCCAAGTGGCTTCAGGACACCTTGAGAGATGCCACATCTGTTGCTGAGCCGAAGAGGCCGGTCAGAGAGAGTAGACCACCTGAGAGATTTTGTAGCTATATGGCGATGGTTACCAGCATCCTTGACTCTGAGCCTTCTAGCTATGAGGAGGCAGCTAGCCAGCAGGTCTGGAGAGAGGCCATGCAGGAGTATTCTTCTATCATGAAGAATGATGTTTGGGAGGTGGTGTCGAGGCCTGAGGGCAAGTCCTTGGTTACTTCCAGATGGCTTTACAAGGTAAAGCATGCTGCAGATGGCAGCATTGAGAAATTCAAAGCGAGGTTTGTGGCTAGAGGGTTTTCCCAGGTAGAGGGAGTTGATTATGAGGAGACCTTCGCTCCCGTGGCTCGATATACTTCGATTTGCTCCATTATATCGATAGCAGCAGAGATGGGTTGGAAGATCCACCAGATGGATGTGAAGACCGCATTTCTCAATGGCTTCATACAGGAGGAGGTGTACATTGAGTAGCCACAGGCTTTGAGGTGCATGGGAAGGAGTCCCATGTGTGCAGACTGAAGAAGGCCCTTTATGGCCTGAAGCAAGCTCCCAGAGCTTGGTACTCCAGGATAGACACTTATTTGCAGGGATGGGTTTCACAAAGAGTGAGGCAGATCCGAACCTTTACTTTATTGTGATAGGTGAGGAGCCTCTCATTCTGGTGCTGTATGTGAATGACTTGGTCATTACAGGTGCAGAGAGACTCATAGAGCACTGCAAGAGAGATCTTGCGACAGAGTTTGAGATGAAGGACATTGGCTTGATGCATTACTTTTGGGTTTGGAGGTGTGGCAGGAGGAGGGGCATTTCTTCCTGGGGCAGGGGAAGTATATTGTGGACATCCTTAGCAGATTCCACATGGAGGATTGTAGACCCATGTCGACACCGATGATCACCAACTGGAAGAAGCTTCATGCTTCGGATTCCGAGTTGGTGGATCCCACATTGTACAGGCAGCTGATTGGTTCCTTGATGTATTTGGTCAACACTAGACCAGATATCTGTTTTGCAGTCAACACGATGAGTCAGTTTATGTGTGAGCCTAGGAAGGTTCACTGGGTGGTTGCAATACACATTTTGCGGTACTTGCAGGGGACAGTGGATTATGGTTTGGACTACAGGCAGAGAGATGGAGTGAGATTGGTAGGATACACTGATTCTGATTGGGCAAGTTGTGCTTCTGATAGGAAGAGCACTTCAGGGGGCTGTTTTGGGTGGGGTTCAGCAGTAGGGTCATGGTTCAGCCGGAAGCAGCAGTCAGTAGCACTGAGTTCAGCAGAAGCAGAGTATATGGCAGCCAGTCTAGCTAGTTGTGAGGCCATCTGGCTTCGCAAGATGTTGTTTGGCTTATTTGGTCAGTGGTTGAGACCTTCAGTGATCTACTGTGATAATCAGAGTTGCATTAAACTCACGGAGAATCCAGTATTTCATGACAGGTCAAAGCATATCGGGATTAGATATCATTTCATCAGAGACTATGTTCAGAAGGGAGCTGTGAAGCTTGAGTATATTTCCACTGATAAGCAGGTAGCAGACATTCTTACCAAAGCCTTACCACGGGGCAAGCATGTTACTTCAGAGACAAGATGGGTGTGGTGAGGAACACCTTCCTCGGTAAGAGGGAGTGTTGAAATTTGGTACCGGAGGACAGGTGGTTCCCTTAGGCTTTGATCTTTGGCCTAGGGAAAAGTGTCCAAAAAATTTTAATTTTTCTCCTAAAGTGACTTTATAATTTTTATAAAGTTAAAATCTAATTTAAAAGTGACTTTAAGTGATAAAGTTACTAAGTCTAATTTTAAAGTGACTTTTATAAAGTCAATGAAAAATTAGAAAGGAAAAGTGACTTTGGAAATAAATGACTAAGTGGGTCTTTATTAAAATGGGTGAATTAAAAAATAGAAAGTGAGATTTAAATGTGCATTTAATCTCAGCCATTGATCTAAATCTATTTCAGCCATTGGATTTAGAGATCACCCAAAAGTCACTTGGAGTTATATTAAAGGAGGAAAAGGAGGAAAAGATTATTCATTCTTTCATGAGCAGATTGGGAGAAGGAGAGCAAGAGAGCAAGGGAGATTTCTGGACAAGAAGGAGAAAGAGGCAGCAGTTTGGCACACATACCAGGCAGCTCTTCAGCAAAATTAGAACAGCAGAAAGACAAGCAGAACAGCAGCAAGAACAAGCAGAAAAGGCTGATTTTTTTGCTGAAAACTGAGAAGTTTCCAGGTGGTCCGTTGGGCTGAAAACGGATAAGTTTGCTTGCTGAAAAAATTATTTTGTTGTAATTTTTTGCTTGAAATTTTCTTGCTGTAAAAAGACATTTTTCAGAAATAAAGAAGAGCTCTCAAACTGGTTTTCCCAAGAGTTGTAGGGGGTTTTTCCAGGGTCACATTGACCAAAAATATCAGTGTTTTAATGTGTTTTAATGGCTGTTTATTACTGCTGATTTTTATTTCTGCAATTTCCAGCATTCTGTAAAATTTCCAGAATTTGTGTTTCCAGCAAATTTATTTTTTCCAGCTTGTTGAATGTATGGTTATGGGAAAGGGCATTTAACTACATGGGAGAGATAAGGAGAAACTGAAAACCGGGGTGGGAAAACAGAAATTTTTACATTTAGATCGGTGATATCATAGTGGTTTGCTCTTTCTCTGTTTTTCTTTGCATGTCCCCAATGAGGTCTAGATATAAGGAGTTAGGGCTCGATCTAGTTGAACCTTTGCAAGATCAGTCTCACAAACCCTGACGATTGCCCATGGGGGAAGAAAAGAAAGATGAGGGAGCAGGTGATCCTATCAAAATATTGCTTGAGGAGGCCCTCGAGAAACAAAGGAATGCGATGCTGGATAACTTTGCCCAGATCCTTCAACGGTTGTCCATCGACGGTGCATCCACATCCAGCAACCACCCTGGAGGCTCCACACCTTTTAAGGTACAAGTAAACTTTGACATTCCCATATTTGAGGGCCAAATATATGCAGACGCCGTAGATAGATAGTTAAATATGCTAGAAGGATATTTTTCTGTTCATGATTTTCCTAGCCAAAATAAGATTACTTTTTTCTCTTCTCAAAGCCGCTCCCCCACGTCAAGGATTGGTGGGAAACCTACTGTGAGTAGAAGGATGAAAGTACGACCTACTGTTTTCAGCCAATCCCACTTGGAATTCATTTCGGGACGCCATCATGGCGCAGTACTACCTTGTCGGGAGCTATGAGGACAAATACATAAAGTGGACCATGTTGCGGCAAGGGAGGGACCAAGATGTGCCGGATTTTACCAATGTTTTTCATACCCTTTGCACGAAGTTGGGTATCAAGGATTCTGAGAAACATTTGGTATTCAAGTACCGCGGCTGCCTGCACAGATACATCCGGGACTAGATGGAGCTCCTGGACATCTCCTCGCTCGGCACGACGTATTGATACGCCGTCAAGATCGAGCAGAAGTTTAAACAGAAGAAGCGAGACTTTGGATCTGCGAATCCGAAGCAAGGGAAAGGTGCCCCCAAATCACAGAACAAAGGACAAAGCCAAGGCGGGACCAGGAAAACCCGTCAAAGCCACAAGCAAAGGACAACACTACGAAGCCGAAGAAGGACATGAGAAAGTGGTGTGAGTTCCATAAGAGCTCCACTCACAACACAAGTGAGTGTCGAGCCAAGCAGTCATTGGTGGCCGAGCTGAAGGCTTCAGAACCCGACAAAGGGAAGCAGATTATCTATGCGAAGCCCAACGCCACCGTTGCCACCATGAAGATCCAAAAGGAGGAACCAAAGATCCAGAGGAGGAGTGTCTCTTCCACTCCCAGATGTGGGTAAAGGGTTCCCGCTATAGTTCATTGTCGATAGCGGGAGCCAAAAGAACCTCATTGCAGCGGAGGTCGTGAAGCGGCTGGGCTTACCGACCACAACACACCCACAATCGTACATCATCGGGCAACTTCACCAAGGACGAGATCTTCGCATGAGGCAACAGTGTCACCTTCCATACAACATCAAGCCCTTCATGGATGAGGTATTATGTGACGTTGCTCCCCTTGATGTTTGTGATGTATTATTAGGCCAACCATACTTGTGGAAGCGATATGCTGTGTATGTTTCAAGGCCTCACGTTGTTATTGTTACCTTGAGAAATAAGTTTTACAGGATACCAGAGGTAGCATCGCCTACTGCCATCTCTCTGGTTACTGCAAAACAATGTAGTAAGCTCATTTCCAAAACCGAGAATTTTTTTTCTTGATGATACACCCTGAGGGAGAGAAGAAGACAGTAGCCACGACCTCTAGACAGGGCCCCTCTGCACGACAACAACAAATGGACAAGGTCGTGGAGGAGTATGTGGACATCTTCACCTCCCCCGAAGGGGTGCCTCTGCATTGTCAGGTCAAGCACTCCATCGATTTGACCCCAGGTGCGCCGTTGCCCAATGGACCAATCTATCGGTGCTCCGTTCTGGAGAACAATGAAATCAAGAGGCAGGTTCAGGCACTGCTGTAGAAAGGTCACATCCGACCGAGTTCATCGCCCTGTGGGAGCCCAATTGTGTTGGTACAGAAGAAGGATGGGACTTGGAGACACTGTATTGACTATCTGGCGCTGAACAAGATCACTATCTGGAATAGGTACCCGATCCCACGGATTGATGACCTTCTGGATCAATTCAAGATCGACTTGAAGTCGGAATATCACTAGGTACCAATCGAACCTTCCGATGTGTGGAAGATTGCCTTCAAAGCCAAGGAGGGCCTTTTTGAATAGTTGGTTATGCCTTTCAGGTTGACGAATGCTCCTGCAACCTTCATGAGGTTGATGGATGACATCTTGCAGCCATTCACCAAAGAGCCTCACAACTTTTTGGGTCTTGCTAATTTTTATCGCAGGTTCATGTTGGGGTTCTTTCATATCACTTGGCCCTCGAGTTAAGTCACCAAGGGAGGAGCGAAAGCAAAATTCTTTTGGTCTGAATCTCAACAGAAGGCATTTGCAGAGTTGAAACATCTCCTCTGTTCTACACCAATGCTCCCATTACCAGACTTGTAACAACCATTTGAGATCGAGACAGATGCCTCTGACTATGCTATTGGGGCAGTCCTTAATAGGGAAATCTAGTGGCATATCGCAATGAGACACTTTCAGACACAATCCGAACGTATCCCACTTACGACAAAGAGATTTATTCCATTGTGCAGGCCTGCTGACAATGGAAGCATTACTTTTTGGGGAAGAAAATGGTCATCCACACAGACCACCGACCCCTGCAGTTCATACAAATGCGTTAATTTTAGGTATGTTCTATGCTTAGCGCAATTTATTTCAATTTTCACAATTAGCTCAATATCTTTTCCAGATTAGCAATCACATTAGCATTAAAGTAAATTGCCGATAGAACATAAACATAGATTGCAGAAGACAAGCCAAGACAAGAGGACACACGATGTGGTGCTAGCTAGGGACAAACCCCAATGTGGGGAAACCCTTGATCAATTCTTCTTATATGTTCTTCAATAGTTTAGTAGAGAGAGAGAGAGAGAGAGAGAGAGATAGTACATATACAACATAAGTCAACACTTTGACTTATCTAACTAAGAGCATAGATCATCTCTAAGAAGATGATACATGAGGTAGCTGAACTCAGTTGAAGACATGCTGCTTCAACAAATTCTCCCAGGTGACTTCATCGCCCATCATAGTGCTGCACCTCACTACGCTGCACCATGCGGCACCCATCATCACTATGCTGTACTTCAGTATCACACTACTGCACACATCATACTGCTGCACCTTTCGGTACTGCAACATCTCGCTGTACCTGATCATCTTGCTGCACTCACCAGTGTTGCCTCATCCTTTACAACAATTTGGACCCCAAAACAGTCCTCCTATTCCACGTTGTTGTAGCCTCCTTATGCTGCGGCTAGGGCATGTTATAACCCTCCTTGACTGCGGCTAGGTACAACTCGTTTAGGGCCTCCTCTATAGCGTTATTTCTCCATCCTAGGACTGCGGCTAGGCTCCTTTAGGCAGTGTATATAAGTAGGGTCTCTTCTCTTGAATTGCTGCTAGATCATCCTCCTTAGGACTGCGTTAGGGCATCCTCCTTAGGACTGTGTTAGGGCTTGTAGAGGGTAGCGTGTAGGCCTCTTTCCCTCCTGCGTCTTAGGGCTACTTCCTTCTAGATTTACCTCACACTAAAACCCAAGACAAGTGGAGAGAAATCAAGAGAGAAGTGTGTGTGAAATGACTTTCAAGTCATCTCTCTTTATACTAAAACGTTGCGCACATGTGGGTGTTATTTAGTTGCTGGCCGACCTTGACGAATTGTCGTATAACACAAATAAATTCATAACTCCATGAATACTTATCGGAATGGGATGATCTTTAGACCAATCCTACATCGCTCGATGAGAGGGATCCAAGAAAAATATCAGCTGCCATAAATAAGATGACCCACATGGAGTTTGCCCCTAGTTGCCAACTTTAACAAGATGCAAGGGAAGTTGCAAAATGATCGCCATCAGAAGTGGTCCACATACCTGCAACAGTTCCATTTGAATATCAAGTACAAGAAGGGCAGCACCAATAATGTTGCACACTGCCTCAGCCGACCATCGATCATGGTGTTAACCACTGTGCTCAACTCTTGTGGGCAGGAGACTTCTGATTGGCCACTTCTCTACAAAAGCGACCCAGAATTTGGCCACACATACCTGACGCTCTTGGAGGGTCAGCAAGTTCCTGATTTTCACCCCTAGGATGCCTAGTTATGCCACTTGGGACACCTTTGTGTTCCTTAAAGCGAGCGTGTGAGGATGATTTGGGAAGCGCACTATAGTCAGGCCGTTGGGCATTTCGGGGTCGAGAAAACAGTGGCAGTACTGCAAAAGTATTTATATTGGCCGAATCTTCGACAAGATGTCGGGAAGTACATCAGATCCTACATTGCCTGTGCCATTGCCAAACCGACCATCAAGAAGTAAGGCCTCTATACTCCGCTGCCTACCCCTAGTCGACCTTGGGAATGCATCTCCATGAATTACATGTCGGGGCTTCCTTCTACTAAGCATGACAATCACTTTTTTTGTGGTCGTCGACAGTTTCTCGAAGATGGCCATTATGGTGGCCTGCAAGAAGAATATCACAGCAGAAGCCACTGTTAAACTCTTTGAACAAGTGTGGGTACACTTTGGGATCCCACAGACTATCATCTCAAATCGAGACAACAGGGTCCTCAGTACATTTTGGTCCAGTCTTTGGTCGATGTTGGACACCAAGCTCACTAAATCCACAATTTGCAGGTTCGGCTCATGTCCAGTTCGAAATCGACAAGCCAAATAACTTCATTGAGCACATTCAACACATCCGCCAACAGGTCCATGACATATTGGACAAAGCCAATGCTAAGTACAAGCAGTGACATGATCAACATTGGGTGCCACACAAGTTCTAGGTGCGCAACAACGTTTGGCTACATTTGTAGAAGGAGTGCCTCGGTGGGCCCCATCGCAAGATTCACCCGCTTCGATATAGGCCATACACCATAACCAAGGCTGTGGGAGATAATGCTTTTGAGCTTAGTATTCCCCCATTCCTTGGCCTGCACCTAGTGTTCAAGTGGATCGCCTTCGGCCATACTTTCCACCCTTACTGGACACATCCGACATTGCAGAACAACTCACACCAACAAAGTTAAATCCATACTGCATGGAACAAGCTGCAACTAATCAGATCATAGACACACAGATCAAGAACACTCGCTAGTAGAAGATCCAATTGTATCAATTTGTCAAAGCCGACCAACTCCTGCACTAAGGCAAATGGCTCACCAAGGATCAAGTTCAGCAGAAGTTTTCTCATCTTATGGAGGAACTCAATGCAATGGAGACCATTGCTTCCTAAGGGGGGAGCACTGATCTGGGTGGATATTGGTGGCCACCGCCTATTCCTCTTGGACCCTCACCATCGTTCTTTCAGTTTATTTTTTCAGTTTCCTTAATTATAGCACAATTTGCTATTTTTGGCAGTTTTTCGGGTCTTGAACTTCTGAAGTCGTTTTGAGGCCCTAAACGACATTTTTTGGGCAAAATGCCTTTGGCGATTGCCTGCAGTTGTAGTCCTCGGAGAGATATTTCCACCGAGGTATCATACGTGTCAAACGAAGATAATATGACCAAGTTATGACACTGGGAAGTTGGTTGCCCAACTAACCCCAACGGGTCCCATAAACTCTTGGTGTTACATCTCCTCGAGTTAGGGTTTTGGTTGTTTAGGGTTTTCTCTTATTGTTCAATAATAAAAAGGTCCTTGAGCCTCATTGTAACTCAGTCCAGAGGCATGTAGCCGCCACATCTCTTCTCAGAGATAAACTACCATCGCCCGAGCTAGTCTTATTTCCATTCTGTTTGCAAGCATATTCCAGTATTTGATATTAATGAAATGAAGTGTTATTTTTGCTACATCTCTGCATTTATGGTTATATCTGTAATTTGTTGTGTTCCTGTTTAAATTCGAATCAGATGGAGACCATGAGGTCCAACTTGGATGAGAAGGCTTAAAAATGGTGTTCGAAACATTCTCTCTAGAAGGGCAAGGAAGCCATACGCCTTATTACTCTACAGTTGGAGAGCTTCCCTTAGTCCAAATCTGGGCCCTTAAAAATAAACCCCCAGATAGGTGTATGCTATGGTAATCTCAATCTCCTTCCTTTGAAGTAGAAATGATACCTTGGGAGGGTCTTCTTCGAGCTATTGGGAATCATAATTTTGGACTGTCAACTGTTGAAGGTTGCAAAAGCTTGAAAGAGCATTCAACTATATCTACAAACCCTCAAGGGCGGAGGCCGAAAAAACCTCATCATCAACAAATAAAAGTGTGGAAATCAAGACATAAGTTATTGTTTGGTTGGATGTTCTGATGCAAGAATGACAACAACTCGTCTATGTAAATCCCAAATGTGGTGGGTGAGAGAGGGCACCCTTGCTTCATCTCCTTAGTGCTTGTGATGAAATTTGATAGTGCATAGGTGACCAAGGATGACCTTGTAGAAGATCATAAAATAGTGATGAGGGTTTTTGAGATATCAGTGTCTCCAAGCCTTTGGAACAAGGCCTCCCTTAGTTGAGTTAAAATCTTTCCAAAAGTCTACAATGTAGAGTAAGACTTTCGAAGAGCGGTGCTTTGCATCCTCAATGATGACTTGTAGAGTGAGGATATGATCCATAGTTTGATACTCTAGCCTAGACCTTGCCTCTATTTCGAAGGTATCTCAGCTCAAGTTCCTTTTATAGCTACAAATGAAGGATAGTGACATGGAGCTTGAGAAGGTGTGTTACACCATAATCATTCTGTAGTTGTTCAGAATCTCAGATTAGCACTAGACCTTGATTTGTGGACTGGGCGGATAGTATGGTGTGGGTAGACCAGTTACAATGCCAAGCGTATATCATGGTTAAATAAATCAACAATGTGATGCACAAATGAGTATATACATTTTTGAAGAGCTCTACCTAGAACCACTACTCATCTGCACTGTTTTTAGTGTTCATCTCCTAGATTCCCATTTGGAATTTTGCATACCTTCTAGGAACCCCAGAAACCGTCCCCTTGCCTACCATCCCAAAATGTCAACTTTGGTGTTTTCCATTGGCATGTTCCCAATTGTGCATGTAAAATCACTTAGGAGATTTTTTAATTTTGGAAATAATTAACAAGGAGACTTTATTAAAGAAGGATAAAGGGTGATATTTTCCAGGCAAGTTGGATGTCACTTTAACTTTATAAAGTGGAGTATAATAAAGTGACTTTATAAAAGTGAATTTAGTAAAAAGAAAAAAAATAATAAAGAGAGAAAAGGGAAGGTGTAGATGAAAAGACAAAAGGGAAGGCGAAGATGAAAAGACAATCCTAAACTCATTAAAGAAGGGAATTGAGGAGACTAATTTATTCGTGCATTGTGTGAGTTTGAAGAGAGAGCTCTTGGAGAGAGTTGGAAGAGGAAGCTGAGGGCTTTGCAGCCCTAGCTGCAATAGCAGACTTCAGTGTTCGGTGTTGCAATGAGACCCCCAAGTCTGAGAGTGAAGTCACTCAGATTTCACTGTAGAGATTCAATGGAGAATGAGATTTGCAAGAAAAACCGAGGTATCCAAGTTCTATCTGTTAATTTTAAAAGTTATTTGGTATTTTCTATATCTCTTTTGCAGATGGGGAAGCTACCAGAAAATCTGAATCAAAGCCAACACTATGGGAAGACATTCCCTCCATTCTGTCATTCAAGCCATTATGAAAAGGGAGTACGAGAGGATAAATGTGCACAAGGAATGAAATTCTGTCATAATAACTCGAGTTTCCTTAATTCTGGAAGAGCACCTTCTTTCTTCACTAGTTCGAAGACTAGGAGCAAGGTGGCACAATTATACTTATGTGGAGGCTGAGTTCTATACATTATATTGTTGGGACAGAAACATTGTTCACAGAACCGAGTTTCGTTGCTTCTTGAGCTGCGTTTTTGTGACATACACGAGTGAAAGAGTCGTGGGGCCTGCCTAATGTCATAATAAAGCCGTGTAGACATCTTCTGGGGCTTTGAATTGAAATCTAGGTGGAGTATATACACAGGGGAGCCCAACCACACTCAAGGTAGGGTTATGTTGCTGACTGTTGAACGTGCCAAGCAGTTGTCTTCTTTTGAACGTGAACACCTTCCAAAATAGTCTATGCGTAGTGTAGAAAGGACGTGGAGTGGTCCGATTCATTTTTTCTGGGGGTGACAAAGGCTTCTGTCACCAATGTGCCAAGTAAGGCGTTTTACAGGCGGGGATCACGAATAATAGCTGCTAGGTTATAAATTGATTTGAGGGCCCACGTTACCCATCTTTCACTGTTGAACTTTCTTGTGGAAGTTTTATATATTTCAGGTGGTTGTATTTACTCTTGGTTGGAAAGCATGTTATATGCTGCTGCAAATATTCTCTGGGATCCATTCGAGCCACTACAGGAGACCAGGTTCCACTACATCCTCAATTGATGTAATTCTGAGATTAAATAATAGTAGAAATTATATGCATTGGCCACTCATTCTAACGATAATATATGTTCCAGCCCCTTTAAGTGTTACTGAAATTAAATAAAATAATCAGCGGTTGGGAATAAGTTGGATTCTCCTGGTATTTATCATTGTATTTCTCACTGAGAAAAAAATAAAAATTAAACTGGGTTGCTACAACAACACATTTTAAAGGGACTGTCATAATACCATCCACACAGTTAGCACCACAGACCCAGAAAAACTTTGAATATCTTGGGAAATTTATAGTCGGAATCTTACAGTGGTATCAGAGCCCTAATCTTGGCTCAGTCTGTGGGAAACCCTCCATTTTATGACACCATAGCATGACTCTGGCCAGCTGTGGGTGATATCAAGGAGAAAAATTCCAGGACCGGAATTAAAGGCTAAAGGTAACTTAGAGAAATGCTTCCCACTCAAAAATTCGAAAATTACAGTCAAGCTTTCACAAAAGTGACAGAACTTATAAAGGCTTGGGTCTGGTCAAAGAAAGCAAGAAAAGAAAAGGAAGGTTGTAAACTCGAAGATAAATCAGTGGCCACAAACCCGGAAGAATGTGGAGAAGGATATGAAGTTGTCCTCCCCAGAGATCATCCTCAATATGGTGATGAAGCACTATGCAAGCCCATAGATGATTCTTTGACAAATAACAAAGAAACATAAAAGATCAAATTTCGCCAGGAAAATGTTGATTTAGTTTGTCAACCATCTGTTCATGTATGGGATGTGGATGGCACTAATGCTGAAGATTGCTCCATCATTGTCGATGAAATTATTGCTATTCCACTGCAGAATGACAGGACACTTGCCCAAAGATTAGAGAAGGACAAAATTATGAAAGAGGCTTCTTCCAATTCTTGTAATGTTTGGTGGTGACATGAGTAGAATTGGAAAGATAGACAGTGGCAGAATTGGCCTAGCAGAAATAAATTACTGTCCACTGATGTCTATAACATTGGGCCTCAACGTATCATGGGAAGCCTCATGGATCATATTCTTTTATTTACAAATGAACCACTTCTATCATATGCAGCAGAAGAGAGGCAGAAGGAATTTGGATGGCCACTGTGTTTGATCGAGGCAAGAATAAGGAGGTTGGCATGGTACAGTGGTTTTACGAATCAACCTTAGGTGATGAGTTTGCCAATGTAATACACTTCAAAAATCTTTCTGAAGGAAAACACCGTAAGTATATTCACTGGGGTTCTCATAGGTCCTTCGAAAGCAAGTCTTTAAATGTTTTAGCAGATTTGGAAAAAATGGCAGATGAAGCATTGCACCCTACAGGGTTTAATTACAGTAAAAGAACGTCTGGTCTTAAATCGGAGCTAGAAGCTGACTATGATCTGCAGAGGGAAGGTGGTGGCTATGAGAGTGTGGTTGATTTCCGACCTATTAAGGCTGTTGATGAGGATCTTCTTGAAGCCTTGAAAGGTTACCAAGAGGAATGGTTCTAGGTGATTTTTTGGATGCCATAGTAGTTGGAATAGACTTGCCGATAAAGGAACTTGGAAGAAAGAGTGCAGGAAATAAACGCCTTTGTTTAATTACAAGTGCTCAATCCTTGATCAAAGAACCTAAAAAAGGAACAAAATAGGACCAGGTAGACATAATTGCTAACTAGATGGAAGGGCATGATATCCAACTTTGACATTGTAATTTTCCGACAGAGGATGCCTAGACGAACTAAATCAAAGTTATTCTGTGAAGATCTTTCCCTTTTAAACAGATTTTTGAAGCAAACAAAAGCATAAGTGGTAGTTGTTTAAAGATCAACCTCACTATTGGGTTCTATGGAAGCCATGAACATTTTTCCAGGTAACTTGGAGCTGACTCCTATGATGAGAATTCAGGTGTGGGTTTATAAGAAGACAAGGAAAGAAAGTATCCCTCCTTTAAAGAGATATTCAGACATGGCACCTCCAAATGATTGAAATGCAACATGAGAAGTGAAGGTGGATGTTGTGTACCAAGGTAGGGAAGATCTTGACAAGAAAATTCCTCCAAATCAAAGGATCAAGGGTTTTCAGTATGGACCACAAATGGCTCCTATTTCCACTGCAGAAAGTTCCACTGCAGAAGAAGAAGCACTCAAATTCAAGCCTGAGAAGGGCCTAAAGCTTTTGGGCTTTACAGATGGATCAAACATTCTGAGGCACTACTATATGAGAGATACAAATATTTTTATCGCATCACCAGGTAATACCGTGGCCATTTTTGCAGTGGCCAAGGCAATGCAAACAACAAAGAATGTTTCCATTTTGCGTTGTGTGTCGAGGAAAAGACAATCAAACGTTGTGCCTGGTATTTTGACCCCAACATTTCTAATACAGACAATGTTATGCTTGACTTGGTGTCCCCTGGAAGAAAGGAGGCAATGAAACTGGAGCTAACATTGAATCCTATTTTAGAGCGGTTCTACAATTTTCTTCGTTTAAAATCAAGAAGATCAGATGCTGATGTGCCTCCAATTGATTATGTTGTTAAGAGGATAACTGGGTTGTTTGCAAAAAAAGAACTTAAGAGGTTTTGTAGCCTATTCCAATTGAAAAAGAATCAAAAGACAGAGAAGGTCTCCAATAGATTTTGGAGGGACAAACCATTATTATCTGAAGAACCAGGAGGGAAATATGCAGGAGATAATGTGCACAGTGGCATCTCCTTTGACAGTCTTGCAATAAGGAAAGCATAACAAGTTGGAAGATTGACACCAGTTGCAGATTTTGAGGTTATGTTGGCAGGCAGAGACAATGATGAATGGGTTCCCAAGGCTATTAAATAAATGAAAAAGCTTATCATTGATATGTTGGATTCTTCTAAGTTCTTACAGAGGAAATACATACCATAAAATGATGGATTGCTTAGCAGCACTACAAACTGGATGGATACAACAAGAGGAGGCAATGGAATTCAACAATTTCATTCATGGGTTAGCAAATAGGTGCCAGGGTAAAACACTGAATGGGTTTTGGGAATTACTTGTTCCCAAGAATGTCAGTTTGATAAACAAGGACAAAGTTGTTGACAGTGATGTGGCTGAAGTACAAGCGAAAGCAATTCTATTCAAATCTAATGGAGCACATGAGAAAGCACCAGAAATAGATGTAGATGAGATGGAACATTTGGAAAGATCATTGTTGGGTGCCTTAGCCATCGTTTCTGCCAGCTTAAAAAGACAGTTTGCATGGTACGTGAACACGCGGCCTCAAAACCATGTTTTGATTCGGCTAGCGTCAATAGACTTTTTGGTGAAAAAGGAAACTCAAGAGTGTGCTTTGGTAATCAGTACTCCTGATAGGCACAGTTGTCTGAAATCTGAAAAGGACAATATTTCTTTGGTGCATCAAGGAGTTGACACTTTACTGACAGATGAAAACAAGGAATTAAACATAGGAACCATGGAGATATTGGTTAGCTCACTCAAAGCGCTAAAGATTTAAAGATCAAAGACACCATTGAGCATAGCATCATAAAAAATCAGAGAGATGCAGAAGGTAACAGGGGTGTTTCGCCTAACATGCTGATGGTTGAACAGAAGGGCCATTTGAAACTGGCCAGCCAGATACTTCCATGAGGTTGATACAACAACTACTCCAGCAGGCAGAGTGGGTTCATCAAAACAAGAAATTACTAAGCAGATGGGGTTCAGTTGTACAAAGGCATTCAACAGGTGGATTTGGGATCCTGGCATAGATATGCAGATTCTGAATCATTTACAACCAGAGTTTCCCAGGTATGTGTGGGATCTGGGAATACAATTCCAATTGCTTGAGGACAAACAATTTTTGGCGGGGAGGACTGTAATGTTCCCAAATTTTGTGCATACAAAATCACTTAGGAGCTTTGCACTTTTGGAAATAATTAACAATGAGACTTTATTAAAGAAGGAGAAAGGATGATATTTCCCATACAAGTTGGATGTCACTTTATAAAGTGGAGTATCATAAAGTGACTTTAATAAAAAGAAAAAAAATAATAAAGAGAGAAAAGAGAAGGTGAAGATGAAAAGACAAAAGGGAAGGCGAAGATGAAAAGACAATCCTAAACTCATTAAAGAAGGGAATTGAGGAGACTCTAATTCATTGGTGCATTGTGTGAGTTTGAAGAGAGAGCTCTTGGAGAGAGTTGGAAGAGGAAGCTGAGGGCTTTGGAGCCCTCGCTGCCATAGCAGACTTCGGTGTTGCAACAAGACCCCCTAGTCTGAGAGTGAAGTCACTCAGATTTCACCGTAGAACTTCAATGGAGAACGAGATTTGCAAAAAAAACTGAGGTATCCAAGTTCTATCTGTTGATTTTAAAAGTTATTTGGTATTTTCTATTTCTCTTTTGCAGATGGGGAAGCTACCAGAGAATCTGAATCAAAGCCAACACTATGGGAAGACATTCCCTCCATTCTGTCATTCAAGCCATTAAGAAAAGGGAATACGAGAGGATAAATGTGCATTAGGAATGAGCTTCTGTCATAATAACTCGAGTTTCCTTAATTGTGGAAGAGCACCTTCTTTCTTCACTAGTTCCAAGACTAGGAGCGAGGTGGCACGATTATACTTATGTGGAGGCCGAGTTCTATACATTATTTTGTTGGGACGGAAACATTGTTCACAGAACTGAGTTTCATTGTTTCTTGAGCTGCATATTGGTGACAGACATCAGTGAAATAGTCGTGGGGCCTGCCTAATGTCATAATAAAGCCGTGTAGAAATCTTCTGGGGCTGCGAATGAAATCTGGGCGGAGTATATACACAGTGGAGCCCAACCACACTCAAGGTAGGGTCGTGTTGCTGACTGTTGAGTGTGCCAAGCAGTTTTGTCTTCTTTTGAACGTGAACACCTTCCAGAACAATCTATGCGTATTGTAGAAAGGACATGTATGTTTGGAGTGGTCCAATTCATTTTTGCTGGGGGTGACAAAGGGTTCTATCAGCAGCGTCCCAAGTAATTGGAGCAAAGGGTTGGAGGTGTTGTACGGGCGGGGATCACGAATAGTAGCTGCTGGGCTATAAATTGATTTGAGGGCCCACGTTACCCATCTCTCACTGTTGAATGTACCTGTGGAAGTTTTATATATTTCACGTGGTTGTATTTACTCTTGGTTGGAAAGCATGTTATCTGCTGCTGCAAATATTCTCTGGGATCCATTCGAGCCACTACAGGAGACCAGGTTCCACTACATCCTCGATGTAATTCTGAGATTAAGTAATAGTAGAAATTATATGCATTGGCCACTCATTCTAAAGATAATATATGTTCCAGCTCCTTTAAGTGTTTATGAAATAAAATAAAATAATCAGTGGTTGGGAATAAGTTGGATTCTCCTGGTATTTATCATTGTATTTCTCACTGAGAAAAAAATAGAAATTAAACTTGGTTGCTACAGCAACACATTTTAAAGGGACTGTGATAACACCATCCACACAGTTAACACCACAGAGCCAGAAAAACTGAATATCTTGGGAAATTTATAGTCAGAATCTTACATTCATGATACTCTATAAGTTAATTGTTATGCATTTGAAAGATTAAATAGAATATAAAAGATGCTATGCCAGATAACATAGAATTGGAAAATAAAGTATGTTCATGATAACTTTATTATTCTTATTCTCAATGGTAAAAGTCTGGATGCGTTCAAAAGAATGCTTAGCATCTCAACTAATGTAATAGGATTCACAAGTTTGACTAGGGTCAGGAGAGAAATTATTTTTCTAAACTTGGGCCAAGTCAAACTTGGGTTGTCTGAATTTGACTCATGTCAGTTGACTGACTCAAGGTTAATTGCAACTAAATCAGTTTGACAAAGTCAAATTGATCTGGATTTCTACAAAAATCCCAGAACACTGCTGTTTATAGAATATAAATTCTTTTTTTCACTATAATGTGTGTTTCTTTATATATTTGTACTTGCTGAGTTTCTCCCGAGTCTAGATCCAAGATAAACTCTAGTGCTTTTTTTTCCTCACCAAGATTTTCCTGATTCCAAGTCTGGGAAACTGAATCACAGATTACTTACGATGGAAAGATGAGGGGGCCAATTTCAGCGACATGTTTGTCATCATATGCCATTAGTAAATACTAATAGTTATATTGACAAAATGTGATGAAAGCTCTCTGAAATTCTTCACAGCTTAACATAGGAACTTGCCTTCGAGAACCAAATATGTTTCTTCACTATTTATATTTTAAAAACACTGCCACATGGCTCCCCTGTTCTTTGGAACGTACAATCGGCAACCATTTGCTGACTATAATTTTACATTGGTGTAATTGGCCATTTTTTCCAAAAAATATTCTGTGGAATTTCTCTTTATAATTGTTGTAATGCCACCTGTCATTGAGTGGCCAAGCAATGAATAGTTGTCGTACAATGGTGAGCCCCAAAACCTTTTGTAATATGAAAAGACACATCAATAATGAACAAAATGTCTGTCGAACTTGCCAAACAGATAACCGACAGTCCTTTTTCCTACAAGTGAGATGCTCAGAGCACCTCAACCCTGTAATGGATTCTGAGTAACATTCAGTGCCCAACAACTCCTAATTTGCTTAGACAGTTTTTACATCTGTTTCTTTTCTATCATCTAGAACTAGATGTGAGATCTTATTTTGTCAGTGATAGATTTCACATTTTAACTCAATTTTACTTTTCAGGACTGGAGGCTTTGCAGCTGCTGGGTTGCTTGAATCTCAGTCACAATCTGCTTGCCAATTTTACAGCTTTGGGACCTTTGAGACAGATCAACACGTTAAGGGCATTGAATATTACATACAACAAAATTGGAGCACATACTGTGAACTCCACAAGGTTTTCTTTTCCTTCTGCACTGAATAATTCCTCTATCAGCAATGGAGACACCACCAGAGATGCAGACGAGGAGAATCTGGGAATTTCGTGGGAAATCATAGTAGCATTCAAAGGCCTGCATTTGAGACAGCTTGATATTGCAGGCAATCCTGCTAATGATGAAAAATGTAGGAGGCTGTTGATGAAAACACTTCCTTCACTCAAATGGCTCGATGGCACTTCCATAAATTGATGCAGTTTGTCTCAGTATAGCATATTTTCAGCCTGTAGATAGCTTGCTTGAAAGTGATGCCTTGGGTCTCCTTCCACTTGCAGGCAATTGAAACCGTTGAAATGGTGATAATAATTAATTAAGAATTTGCAACTTATATTGAAGACAAAATTTGATGTTTACAATTTGGTGGCTAGCTGCATGGTTCCATCTGTCATACTGGCACGGTCAGCTATAGTGTTTGAGACAGCTTGATATTGCAGGCAATCCTGCTAATGATGAAAAATGTAGGAGGCTGTTGATGAAAACACTTCCTTCACTCAAATGGCTCGATGGCACTTCCATAAATTGATGCGGTTTGTCTCAGTATAGCATATTTTCAGCCTGTAGATAGCTTGCTTGAAAGTGATGCCTTGGGTCTCCTTCCACTTGCAGGGAATTGAAACCGTTGAAATGGTGATAATAATCAATTAAGAATTTGCAACTTATATTGAAGACAAAATTTTGATGTTTACAATTTGGTGGCTAGCTGCATGGTTCCATCTGTCATACTGGCACGGTCAGCTATAGTGTTCAGTAATTTGTATTGGTCTAACAATGTTCAAGTGGAAGTACCAATGTAACAACTACTGACGTTCTGCACAAAGTTATAGGTTGAGGCCATGGTATTGGTTCTGCATTACTTGCACTGACATTTCATTAATTAGATTAATCTATATTTCTTTATCAATTTGAGTATTACTAGAATACCAGAAACAGTTACTCTAACGATAACATAATATCTTAAAAATACCCCTCAAGAATATCAAGTGAAGTTTTGTTGCATGCTGAATATATGTATATCAATTCAGCATGGAAGAATAATCCTTACACACTTTCTGGCCATAAAAAAGCAAACATTAATTTGAAATTTGTTCAATTCTCAAGCATTTTATATTTTTATTTATTTCCAGATTAAGTGCAAGCCTCTCTGACAACCTGTTAAGCTATTGTCTTGTGGGCTTTTTCTTTAGAGATTGTTAACTGCTAGCCAATATTAGTGATATCAACACAACAGTCTAAATGTTCAAGCGATTTTATTATTTATTCTGTTCAGAACAGTACGTCGTAAGTGCATTTCTAAATGAACTCCTTATGGAACAAAAGTAAATGACTCGAGTCGCCAACTTAAACGGAAGCATACAAAGTTCACTAACAAATTCAAATAGATTTAGAATGTCACTGAGTACGATGTTAATATGGCTTAGATGTTGATTGTGAAGTATCTGCATTACTCTTATTAATAGGACTTAGGGCTACTCCTGTGAATCCATAGTAGAAGCAAATGGTGTACGTGCTTGGTCTTGGGAATTAGTATTAGTAGTAGAAACAACAGTGGTTCTCATCTAGCAATGTAGTTTCAAAATATTAAAGACTACTTTACTAGCTCAATAAGAATAAAAATGCCATGCCCATGCTTACTAAGTCCACCCAATATGTAGCCCATCTATCAAAGTGACTTGAGACCACTACTTTGAGTATGTTTCTCAAAATTAGGAGAAGACAAATTATGAGTAATAAACAATGCAAGAAAAGTAGTACCAAAAAGGGATTGAGTTATATTTTTGCAAGGTGTTAAGCCAAAGTCATCGTGTTTGGTGAACTTAAAGGTTCAAGTTTTAACTTCATCAAACTTCAAGCCTATTTGAATTTGTTCATTCAAGTTCATTGAATTTAAAACTAAACTTCAAGGCAAATCTCAATTCAAACAAATTCATTGAGATTTTTTAGTTCACTTAAATCTGGACAAATTGACTCTACATTTGTTGAAATTCATCTTACATTTTTTCATATAAAAAGTGAACGAAAACTAATGTCCTAATCTAGTGTTCTAGTGCATGTTTATCCCTGATACCTCTACTCAGCGTGGCATTCTGATCTCAATTTTCTCATATTGATACCTCCATGCCCACATACCAATGATAGTGGTAACACCTTCATTGTTAAGGTTTAGGCTATAGTGGTAGGCTGTAGCACCTCCTTCGAATGCACATTATAGACTTTGGCTTCCTCTCTACAACAATAACTTCCACCCTGTGTACATTACAAATCATAACTACAATGAATTGGTGACCTACTAATTGTTAATGAATATCAATTGTTTCAAAGATTCTGCAAGCCATTGTGGGTGTTGGTCTTCCCATCTCCAACTCCATCTTGATTGCCTAAATGATCCATTTTGTGCCTTCACATAATCAAAAGGAAAGGAGTCTACCCTCTGTGACATGGTTTATCTCATTGATCTCTTAAGAGTCTAAAGCGAAAGAAGGAAAAGGGAAGAGTATATGGGTGGTTTTCATAAAAGAACATGTCTTTATTGAACACCTCACCCTATGTTGTTTTAAATCTTACATAATGGTGTCTGTGGTCCCTTCTTACCATTGTCAAAGCTCTCAAAAATTTCGTGCCTATCATCCATGGGGCCCTTTTTAATCTAGAAATATTCACCTTTGTCATTGTAAAAGTGTTCATAAAAGAGCTCTATGTTCTTTTTTGCCTATTTTAAAGTTTATTTTTACACATGTGGTCCAAACCCAAGGGGAAAATGTGAATCAAATCTTGTTATCAAAAGGTCTCTTATAAAAAATGATGGGGCCTTCCCCCTCTCGGCCTTATTTAATGTTATGAAAGCCCCATATACCCCTCATGACTATCCACATTACATATTAAAGTGTATATTTTGTTGAAAATGTAACTAGTGTCAATGTTCATAATTGTTGTACTCATTTCAATATGTATCTTATGTAACAAACAAAAGAAGAAAATAAAAAGTCATTATTTTTAAAGCACGGGTTTCATGCTCATTATTGATGGTCTTCTAGGTAAAAGCATGTTCTTCATGTTTCTAGGGTTTTTTAGGTCTTAGGATCTATCATCATGAATCAAAGGAGTCAACATCATGTTTATAAGACCCTTCATGGCAAAATGTAATTGTAAAAAAGAATTTATTTTGAATCTAAAAAGTCTTGGAAACTCCAAAAGTACAAGTCGACCATGGTAACTTCAAGTCGGCCTGAAGGAGGGAATTCAACCCCTTGGAAAGACTATATAAAGCAGTTCGACCTCATTTGGCATCCACCCATTGACAAGTTCGATCTCAAGAAGGAAGTTTGATCTGTAACTGGGAAGCAAAGAAGAAGAGAGTGAAGGTCTAGAAGGCAAGAGGAATTCGAGGAGGAAGCAAACTTTTTGTTTTTGGGCTCCATCTCTCTTACACGTGCAAAATCTAGGGTTTCTGCAACTTCCCAAAAGGGCCGAAATTGCATATTCGAGTTACATGTGAAACGTCAGGGTGCAAGAAGAACAAGTATTATGTTTGTACCTCATTGACTTTGGGAGGACTTGTTTTGCTCAAAGGAAGATTGTAGGAAGAGTTGTCTTAGGGTTTTTGTGTCGCTGGTGTAGGATCAAAGTTGCAAAAGAGTTGTAGTATTGAAGTTGGTAGGTCAAAGTTGTAGTTTTGAAGCTGGTTGGAGCAAGATCAAGGAAGGACTTGTTGGAAAGAAGAATTTGACTTAAGGATGTGTTGTCCTCTGAGATGACTCTAGGTCAGTTAGTCATGTAAGAGCATCTAAAATGTTTTGTTTGTTTTTAAAGCTTTTGGATGACCAATGTTATGAATAATTTGAAAATAGGTGCTTAAGCTTTAACAATTACTAAGTTGGATGAAAGGGCTGCTATTTGTTTAGCTATAGTTAATTGATTTAAAATGGGTGAATAACAGTCTTGATGAAATATAACTTGCTAAATATTCAGACAAAATATTTGATTGGTTATAAGAAAAGAATACGAGCAAACAATGTTTCCTGTAGAACAAAATATATTTAAACGGATGCAGATGGGTGTGACAATTAATTGATACAGAGGAGTTTATAATAACAGATAGTCTTATAAACAAGTCCCTAATTATTGTTTATAACTTCACAGGGGATTTAAGACTGACTAATACTCAGTATGATCCTACCCAAATCTCTGCATAAAGACATAAATACATGAAGAAAGACAATGCAGTAAACACATAAGAAAAACTTACTAGGAGACAAATTATAAAAGGCAAATTCAGAATCCTTTCATTAACTTGAAGCAAATGCTTGGTTACAATTCTGTTCTCAAAGCTCATCCAAGGGTTCAACCATTAATAAGTCGAAGGAGTTATTTATACAAAAAGTTCTTCTAGATATTTTTAAAACAAAAATACAAAAATAGTACAAAACTATAGGAATTTCAACACTGCTAAGCGCTAACACTATCCTTTAGGAATCTGTTGATGATGTCATCCCCAAAAAATGTTGCCCAACTGTCTCTCAGTTGTTGATGGAAGTTACTCGATAACTTCACACAAGTGATCCCATATGTCTTCACTTGGTATAAAAATATTTACAAATTCCCTGTAAATTTCATCAACTTCGGTGTACTTCTCAAAAGTGGGCTTATATACAAAAATGTGTTTAATCTCATGCTTAATTGTTAATTCAAAATCTAAAGCTTCTAACATTTGTTTTCCTGTAATATGACCCTTTATGCTTGCAAAAATTGCTTTATCAGTTGCTATAGTATAAAGCTTTTGGCAATATTCTTCGAAACTAATCAACCTGTCATTTGGGACCAATAATCCTGACAGTCCTCTCTATTTGAGTAAATTAAATTTAAAATGAAACCTTTGAACACAAGTTTTCAAGGTTTGGCACTTAGTTTCTGACTGAGTCATAAGGTTCTTTTTCTGCAAAACCTTCTTGATCTCCAAAGTAGTTTCTGTTTTGTCCAAAATCTCAATCTGCGCCAACTCGGCCCTAGTTTCTTGAATTAAGAACTTTGATCATGTTTGTAGCTTCACTCAGTTTGTCTTTAAGAAGTTGCTTAACTTCTTTAATAGCTATCTGACATCTAAGGCCTCCATACTTCTAAAATGATTTGAATGGAGGGCCATACTTTAATTATGGCCTGTCTAATATATGCCCAAATGCTTTCCTTGGCTTAGGCCAAGGTTTGAGCCATTAATGGCTCACTCTGCAACTCTTCTATCCTTCTAGTCAACCTGTGGGTCTTCTGCATTTCTTCAACATACAAAGTGTCATTTTTTATCTTCTGAACTTCTAGATTCTTAAATTTCTTGTGAAGCCTTTCATTTTCTTGTTTCTGGTGAGTTAGCTCCTGTAAGAGTTTGTTCAAACCTCCTGCTGTTGGTGTAGATTCTACTATGGTTGATGTCGATTCCTCTACTGTTGTGGACACTGTAATAGGAATATCTGTGATAGGAGCTATGGCTAACTGAGCGGATTGCTCTTTTTCCTTAAGAAATTTCTTAATTTGCTTCTCCATGGTCTTTATTTCTACATTCTGCTTGATGATCAGCTTGAGCATTTCTTCCTTGTGTTGTTCACTTTCTGCTATCTCCTTGGTCTGAGGGTCCTTTGTAGAAGACAGTTTGAGCTGCTTGCACAATGCTGTAATATCTGCATTTTTCTTTTTGATAATATCTTCTGCAACTTTAACATCAGTAGGGTCATATCCAATTTTAATCACTAAGTCTTCTAATGACTTGAACATGTTATCCTTTGCTAAAGATAATATCTTTTCAATCTTCAATTGTCACTGCACATTTGACAGAGCAGTTCCGAGTTTTGACAATGCCATAATAGTATTGGTCATGGTAGAGAAAAGCATCTCACCAGACTGCCTATGCATGTCCATTTGATCAATTGGGTGTATCTCATTAGCATCAAAAGAAAAGAAAGTCTTCCTGTAATCAGAAGAAGCCTTGGGAAAATGCACTTGAGCCTGTAGAAATGCCATCTGCATTCTACCCTTTTCATTGTCAAAAGCTGTCAACAACCTGTGCTGTGAAGTAGAAGTCTGCGTCCAAAACTGTGCATAAACATTTGCCTTAAAGTTTCATTTTTTTGCTTAATTTCAAGGAAATTAGTGAAGATGTTTGGCTCCTCTGTTTCACTTGCTCCTGCAAATTGAGTGATTTCTAACAAATTCTGTGAAGTTGAAGAAGATGGAGTAGCGATTACAGGTTCTTCTATACCTATAGAAACCTGTGAATCATCCAAATTGATGATGATAGGCTCCTTCTGACCCTTAGTAGTAGTAGTGCCTTTGGAGTCAATCCTTTATTTCTTTTGATAATGAATGAATTCTTTTTTTCCAACTGCTGATGATGAAGATCCTTCTTCGGGCCTCTTGTCCTGCTTGGCGTGAGAAGTTGGAGTTTGAAGAGTAGGAGGTAAAACCTGTTCTTCTACTTCTTGAAGAAAACTTCTCCTCCCACTATTCTTGATTTCTATACTTCTCAATCTTTGGTCTTGGTGTATGATTGTAAGGTGTGGTTTTGAGTTCCACCTTTAAGTTTGAAATAACACTGAATGGGTCATAAGACCATGTGAAGCTTGGTTGAAAACCCCTCTGTTTGAGGATTGCATCTTCTTCTAAACCTGCTGATCTAGTATTACAAATGAATGATCCTACTTGTGACTTTATCTTAAACTGAGATTTCCTCTTCCATGAAATAAAATGAAATTCATCCATATTAATCATTTGCCTAGTATATTCTAGAGAAAAAATTCTCATTGGAACATATTTGGGCAATTTATATGGAGTTAATTCACAGCCATATACTCTAATCTCTGTATAGTTTTGATGAAGATACAAGTCTTCTGTTCTAGCTTGATCACTGAGATGCAAAATCCTTTTATTTCTGTACTGATTATAGGTTCACTCTAGCTGCTGAGACGCTGTGCAACTGCCTGAATGAAACAATCAATGAAGTCTGAAAATTTGAATTTAGTTGAGTTCTTCATAATCAATGAGGTCCACAATGTGACTGCTTGATTCACTTACTGATCATTCTGCTTGTGTAGAACAATAGGTAACCTGTCTCCCTGCTGAAAAATAATCATATGTACTAGCACAAAGGAGTATTTAAACACTCCTTCAATGGTAATATTCATCAATTTCTCATGCATAGTTTCAGCGAAGAATTCACTATAATTATACATGAAGGCATGTTTGTTTTCTTTAGAGAAAATGGATAGATAACCTACGATAGCCTCATCTACCCATTGATCTGTTTGGTAGCCTAACAAGCAAGAAACTAGGGAAATTATGTGTTTAGCTCTCTCAGGGAACATGGATGTTGGATAAAAAAGATTCTTTTTAGGGAGTTCAACATCTTCAGGGAGAAAGATCTCAAAAATCTGAGCTCTTTGAGGGAAGGTGAGCTTTTGATATAGGTCCATTAATACTGCAGTGGAGAAAAAGCTAAGGGAATCTTTTTCAGGGATCAGAAGCATTTTGTTGATATTTCCTGGGGTGATAGATATCAGAATGTCCCCATTCTGAGCTACCACGGTTCTTTGCAAAGGGTTATATTTAGCTTGGCACCACATGACTAGATCAGTAAAAGAATAGGTTTGAGGAAACATGTACAAGGGCAAAAGGGATTCCCATAGATTTATTTCATCTTCAGAGTCAATATAGGTTTGTTTAAGCCAATTATGTAATTCGAACATGTCGAATTCACACTCTGTGTCTATGATTTTGAAATACTAGTCAACTAATGGAATGCGGTCCAGGTCTAAGGTATCGAAGGCCTTTAGGTTTCCCTGTAATGAAGAAGAACTGACAGATGGCTTATCTATCTTCTTAGGAGCCATGATAACAAAACTGTAATGAAAGATAACAAAAAAAGGAGCAAAGATACCTTAAGGTGACACGTATTGGTTGTAAGTTTGGCAGTGGCATAGAATGTGAAACATGAACAGTGAAATCAAATAGTGAAAACAACAGTTTTAGTAAACCAGGCGTAACAGGGCGAAGAGATTATTTATAATCGGGATTAGTCTATCGTTACGATAAGGTTGTTACTGATCGAGGAAATGGGCATTAAGGCAGAGGAAGAACGGTAACGGGAGGAAACAAATAGTGGCAACGGATCGGCGACAACGTCTAGGGAGATGCGGCATGCAACGGTTGGAGGTGGTGGGTGCGGGAAGATATTACCGTTGGCGCGGTATCGGGAGGGACGGGAAACTAGATAGGCGGATTTTGAAGGGGGGGTGGCGGTAAGTGGCAATGTGTGAGGGGGGTGCGAAGCATGGAGAAGGTGACACGTAGTGGGGGGCCCAACGCGGATAACACTGCTTTTCGCACCCCCTTGCCGTTATCACATATCATAGCAAGGGGGTGCGAAGTGGCTTCCCCGCTATTGATTTGGGTGGGGAAGCAAATCACCGTTGATTTTTGCTTGACCTTTAGCGCTTGACGACAAAATCGCATTTGTCGTTTATTGACTTTGACTAAAAATCATATGAATGTTTATTTACAAAAAAAATCACCGTTTTAAAGGTAATTAAATCCTAATTAAAAATTATTCTAACTTTGGCGCATTTAGACTAGCAACTATTATTTTCCTAATTCACTTGTAATCCTAATCTAATACAACTTTGGCCAAACTTTGAGCATATTAGGCCATTAATTTATCCTATTTTATCCTATCTTCTAATATTCGACCAAGATTAAACAGTTTGGTGAACTTATTCTCTAATCTAAAACATAAATTTAAATGATTTGATCAAGATTAAACTGTATGATTCAAATCATAAGAAAAGGTCGTGGCATGTAAATGTGTAAATTCTATCGCTGCAACAACTGATTTACTTTTCCTACTTATTTCATCATAAGTTATTTATGAAATTACTTCAACAAACATTAAAATAAATATTGTTGCAGATATCACATTGTAATACAGAAACAAAATTATGCACACATTGACACAGTTATTTTGGACTAATGTCCCTGGAAAAACCCAATGTGAGAAAACCGGTGCAGCAAGGGAGGATTTTATTATTCAGCGATTTTCTTGTACAACAAGGTGCCAAACTAGCTTACCCACAGATAGAAAAACTTCCAGCACTTTCCTAAACTTGCCGTAGGCCCTACTGATCTCTACAATAGCCTGAAACCCTCTGCGTCAGCCTATTGAGGCTCTACGCAACCTCTCTGGGCTTCTGCGTCACTCCTGCAGCCTCTGTGTGGATGACACATGCCCTTCTAGCTCTGCGCAGTCTCTGCTGCCTTTGCATGGCTTCCTCTGGTTTTGCGTCTGCCTCTTCTGTGCTGATCTCCCATATCTTTGTTTCGTACTTGTTGCCTCCTGACTTCTCTCCAGACCACTGGTTCAATTTCTCAGAAAACCCTGCTCCAGAAATTGCACTGACTGGTCTCCCTCGGCGTGTTCTCCAAGTGCCCCTCAAGCCCCTTCTTATACTTTTTTTGTTGACATTTCAACGGCCGAGATTAAGTCCCTAATCAACGGCTAAGATTAGATCTGGCTTGATCCATGTCTTTTGGACCATTCTAACACAGATTCATATTAATACACATTAATATTTTATTTTCCCTAAGTTTAGGCTTAGGGACTCCATTAAAAGTATTAATTATTTTAATATCTCCTGATCTATTTAGAATCTGCACAAACCCTCTCTGGGTATTGGATATCTCATGTGCCTTAACCTCTCCACCAAATTTCGTGGCTAGAGCACATCCAACGCTACCCCAAATCAACAGTAAACAAGCTGCACACAAAACCTTGATTTGTTACAATGCAATTTATTTCTATGAAGTGGCATTTAAATAGACACATATATACAAATTTGATTTTCTTTGATGGGGTTTTATTTCATTTTTATTTTTCATATTTCCATTTTTTCTTTATTTTTTGCATACCCTCTTTTATAAATAAAAACTATCTTATTAAAAATAAAGCATGTTACAACATGATATATAAAAGATTAAGACTTTTTCTAGAATATGCAAAATAATGATTAACTTCCAGTATAACCTTTGAAAAAAAAAGTTGTAACTTGGTAATTAAGTTCGATCCTTGGGCACTTTGATGCATGAAGGAAGATTCAAGCGCAGATGGACCGTGAAGCTGTTGATAGAATGAGAAGGTCATCATGATGAGGTAAGTCCGATTTTCATTATTGTTGGTTATCTGGTTAACATACTATTTTGCTACTTCGAAGAATGTTCGAAAAATACATCATGATAGTTGAGGTCAACTGTATGAAAATGTAAGAGGAATGTTGAGGGAAGCTTAATATTTGGTACCTGGAAAGTGTGAAGTCAAGATGTGTCCATCTTGGGATTGAAAGGTAGCAATGTGAGAAAATAACCTAAAGGTGAAAGGATATCACTTTCATAAGGAGGCTATGATCAACATGAAGTTTGGAAAGGCTCAATGTAATGCGTTTATCCATGATGTCAAGATGAAAGTGATGCGCAAGAGAGATGACCTGGATCCTATCAGAAGATTGAAGAGTGAATATGGCTCCATGATACCTCGAAAGAAAGCAAGCTTGATGTGAAGGAAAGAGGACGCCATGTAGCTATGAAGAATAATTAGCCGATACTCTTATGAAGACAAGTTGTAAGGCTTGTGGTGTTGACTTCCAAAATAGAAAGGAAGTTTGGAATCTCCCCTAGATTCAAGAGGGAGTATTTAGGAGTTTCCTTGAATAGGAGCAATGATCTATTCCTTAGTCAAGAAGGAATAGGGTTATCCTCTCTGGTTGAGAGGGAGTGATGTTAGAAATCACATGTGCATTCTCTTCTTCAGGTAATGAAAAAAGAATGGTGGAGAATTGGATAAGCATATGTGGTTTTCTTGAGGATAAATAATCCAAGAAAGGAAAGGTACCGACACTCTTTGAGGATAGGACAAGTATCCAAGAGAAGAGTGGTCGAAGAAGACCGATATTCTTTGAGGGCTCGAGGTTGGAGATCCAAGATAAGAATAGTCCTAAAATGACATACATTGTAGACATCTGGATGGGGTATGTGTCTTGTAGAGGTAATGCGGTATCACACGCAAAGTCTCGCATCATAACATTTTCAAATGAAGTTGAGCTTGTCAAGTTAGGCCTCAATGACAGTGCTGCAAATTATAATGATGATGTTTACAATTTGGCTTATCAATCCGATTTTTCTTATGAGAACTCTTCAGTTTGAGAATGATGTTGCACTGGTTGTACAATTATGAATACCTCTCTAGTTAAGAGGGAGTGTTGAAAATGTAATTGGTTTCAATCTTCATAATTGTTGTACTCATTTCAATATGTATCGTTTATAACAAACAAAAGAAGAAAAGAGAAAGTTATTATTTTTGAAGTATGGATTTCATGCTCATTATTGATGGTCTTCTAGATAAAAGCATGTTCTTCATTCTTCTAGGGTTTGTTAGGTCTTAGGATTTATTATCATGAGTCAAAGGAGTCAACATCATGTTTATAAGACCCTTTCAGGCAAATTATAATTGGAAAAGTAATTTATTTTGAATCTAAAATGTCATAGAAATTCCAAAAGTACAAGTTGGCCCTATATAGAGAAGCAGTTCAACCTCATTTTGCATTCACTCAGTGACACGTTTGATCTCAATAAGTAAGTTTGATCTGTAATTGGGAAGAAAAAGAAGAAGAGAGCAAAGGTCTAGAAGGATAGAGGAATCCAAGGAGGAAGCAAAATTTATGTTTTTGGGCTCCATCTCTCTGACACGTGTGAAATCTAGGGTTTTTGCAGTGTCCTAGAAACACTGAAATTGCAGATTCGAGTTACGGGTGTAGCATCAAGTTGCAGGAAGAGCGAGTACTCAGTTTGGACCTTGTTGACCTTAGGAAGACTTGTTTTTCTCAAAGGAAGATTGCAATAAGAGTTGTCTTAGGGTTTTTGTGCAGCGGCTGTAGAATCAAAGTTGCAAAAGAGTAACAATATTGAAGTTGGCAGGTCAAGTTTGCAGTTTTGAATTGGAGCAAGATCAAGGAAGGACTTGTTGGAAGAGCCGACTTGGTACTTGGAGGAGGACTGAGGTCCTTGTGTCTCATTTGAGGTAGATTCTATAAGAAGAGGAGTTTTTCGGGTTTTCCCCTTGGAGGGGTTTTTCCTTCACTGAGAGCCTAATTTTTGTTTTCTCTATTGTCACTGTTTCATTCTTGATAATTGTTTGATGATAATATCTAACTAAAAAACATCATAAAAATTTCAAGCTTAGCTGCAACCTGCGATGGTCACGACGAAGAGATGAGTTTCACACCTACATCAATGATCACGACAAAGAGATGAGTCTCACATCTACATCAATCACCATGGGGCGACCACCTTTGAAACTTCAATCATCATACACAGAGAACTACTCACGACTAAGAGATGACTCTCACACCTACATCAATCACCATGGGGCGAGAACAAAGAACTACTCACGACCAAGACAAGTCCAAGACCCATCTACCCACAAAAGGCCTTAGCTATCGTCATATTACAATGAGAAGGGATGTGGCATATACAAGTCCAAGAACCATCGACCCACAAAAGGCCTTAGCTATCGCCATATTACAATGAGAAGGGATGTGGCATATCTAATTTTATCTTCTCGCCATATTACAATGAGAAGGGATGTGGCATATCTAAGTTTATCTTTACGTCCTGAATGTGGGATAATATTCCCTTATCTTTAAAGGGTTTATGCAAAATACACCATGTCGCCAGCGCACGTGCAGGCACCAAGGATGCCCCACTGGGTCGTTAGGGTTTATGCAAAATCCACCACGTCGCCAGCGCACATGTAGACACCAAGGATGCCACAGTGGGTCATTTGTAAGCTCGCCATTAACAAAGGCTCTTCCAGTGTGGTTATATAAATACAAAGCGCGCAAATTATCTACAACTTCCCACGTGGGATATCTCTCACATATTTTCTTTGAAAAGTATATAAAATTATATTGTGTTCAACGCAAGCTCACAGTGAAAGGAGGTTGATACCACATATTCCAAAGCGCCGCCGTCAACAACGGTCTCACATCATCAAATTTGCCAGCGACAAATGAAAATGACTTATTACATCCACCAACATACATCTTGGCGACTTACATTATTCATTCCGATGCTCGTAACCATCATTTATCATCGAAATTATCATGGTAGAGGGTACACTATGCAACGTTTCACATGAAAAATGAGATATGTTGGACACAACACATAAATGCTTTGACGTGATCATGTTCAAAGTGACGACATTTCCATGACAGTGCACAAAGAACAAACGATGTTATATGTAAAAAAACCGAGCACACAAAGTGTAATCCAGAGTCCATTTTCTTCAAATTCGAAGAGTGAATTATAAATATGATATGCCAGGTGTCGAATCTGCTACTTTAGAAGCAGAATCTCGAGTTACAGGAGATGGATATGGTGAGGAAATGGTTGATGAATTGGGTGACAACAAAGTCTGAACTAGGATTCTTTTAAGCTAATGTTCAAGTTTTACCCCTAGGGTTGTTTGAAACTAAAGTTCAATGCTACTCCTCCACTTGGATGGTATTGCCCTTCTTGCCCTTCCAAAACTTGTCTCACTGATGAAAGTGATGAGTGTGTTCTTCTCTATGATGGTTGTGATGAAAGGTATCATGCCTACTGTCTCTATCCTCCTTTGAATCGAGTACCACAGGGAAAGTGGAATTGTCAAACCTGTCAGCGCAAACATAAATTACAGAGAGGCAAGAAATTAAGTGCAGTATCGAAATCATGCCCAAAACACAAAACAAAAACATGGAGGAGAACGAAGAAGGTTTGAGCGAAAAATAATTCTAGAGATTGTAACAAGGTCAAGTTCCAAAAATGGTCAGTTTTTCTCTTTTTCAATGCTATTTGAACTTTGTGAAGTTTATGGATAGAAGTTGTATGTGGTGCTAACATTTGAATCTATAAAAGTCAAAATTAAGATGCTTTTATATGTTCTCTCTTGTTTATTTGGCATATCAGGTGGAGTTCATTGAAATTCGTCATATGAGTATTCAATATACGGAAATTAATTGCAGTTAATTAATTTCTTGATGGGAGCTCCTGGAGTGGTCAGAATTAAAATGAATTGTGTCAACTATGTAAGCACTCATATGGAATGGGGGCACAACTAGGGTAGTGACAAATTTGTTCTTTCTATAATCCGGTATTTGACCAGTCATTTTGTCTGATAGGATAGTTGCCCAGTCCATCACAAAGGAGTTTATCGCTACTTCTATCAATGGAACCATCTCAATAGAAAATCTAGCAGAATCGGGGCTTCCAAAGAGTCTACACATCATAACAGTAGCATAACAATATGGAGATGCCAAGGAGTCCATGGAATACATACCAGATGATTCATGTTTGTGCTTGTTAGGAAAGTGTCTCCATTTCTTGATAGGGTTTGATTCAATGTCATTCTACTTGGCGAAAGCTTCCAGGAATGCTTTGTTGTAGTGTCGTTGGGGATCTAGCAAGTGATACATTCTCTTGACATCTTTTGGTTTGAAGGATCCAAACATCCTTCCATCAGCTGTGAAGAAAGCTCTATCCTTTATGTTAATGCTATCGATTACCCATCTTACCATATCATTATATGGTAAAATATTTGCACAGGCCGCTATTCGATGGAGGAAAGAGCTAGCTAAATCATTGAGCGTGTTTTCTAATTTATCAGTTCCATCAGTTGTTGCTTCTTCCTCTATCTCCTTTGGATCTTCATTTTCAAGAAAAGTATATATGCCTTCCCACAATGTATTTCCAAAGCCTAGACAAGTAGTATTTGAGATTAACGCCAATTTTCCTTGTCCTTCTTCCACTATAAGGGGAGCCTTTGTCTTTCGAGCTCTCTTAGACATCTTGACTACTTGCGTGATTCTAGATTTACACTGCAAAATGAGAAAGAGGAGCATGATAGCTGAAAAACTTTGAGAGGAGCTAATACAACTAATTATAGACTAAAAGCAGTTATGTGCATCAAAAGATCTTATATGGTACATAGTCACAAAGGATGAAATCCTTAAAGGATTGTAACCATAAATGCCTCTTAATGCATTACCGTATCCTCATAATGTGAAACTTTAATGCCGAATTAATATATGTCGCATCGCAAGTTTTCCAACGGTCCTTTTAGAACAGGTGTCACAACTCTGCGGTATTGCGATTAGTGATTGTATTATTTAAATACGTGTAGAGCCATCACATATTGCAAATCGGGAGTTACAAGCACTATGTCCGAAAGAATTCCTTGTATTGTTGTGATTGCGATGAGTGATGAGCTAGCACGTAGAGTTGGCGGGTTCGTTTCAAACTTGGCAAATCATGTTTTTATTTATAATTGATTTAACATTATATCGCGAGTGCCCATAGTATATGGTACTTGTTTCTATTGGGAGCACGGTATGCAATGTTGTGTGTGGAGCATGATTGTTCAGAGGTCTTTGTTTCAGCCGGATGTATACCCCAGGAAGTTTGCACACCCCTCCATGCGGGGGGGGGCGGGGGGGACTTGTCCCCCCCGCAGGGGTCTGGGGGGGCCGATCCCCCCTGGCTGGGGGGTCCGGGGGCCAGCTCCCCCGAAGCTAAAAACAGATGTAAATTTGCCTTGTAAAAGTATAGTAATTTCTAGTCAATCTGAGCTGTTCATTAGGCGGATGATCTGACGGTAGAACTTATGTTTAGTTTAGGGTTTTTTGCCCTAGAAGGCAACCCCTCTCTTTCTAGAGGGCATTGTATTTGAGGCTGTAATAGATGTGTATTCTATGTGTGAGCGAGAAACAGAGAGGTGAGACTGTGAGAGAAACAGAGGATATTACATTGGATTTGTTGTAGGTTGTGTCTCTTCATTTTGCTGGATAATAGAAAGGAAGGACTGGCTGTTCGGGGTGGACGTAGCCCAAACTGGGTGAACCACGTATATCTGTGTCTCTCTTGTTTCATGCATTTTCTGTGTTTATATTTCTACAATATTTTATGTGTTCCATTGCTCCGTAATAAATAATTTTCTAACAGCTGGTATCAGAGCCGAAGGTCTATTTGGTTGATAAACTCGCAGGAAAGAAGGGTTCCTTGTTCGAGTGGGAGCAATGGCGAAAGATGGTAAGTTTAGGGTCGAGATATTTAACAGCCAAAACTTCTCATTGTGGAAGATGCAGATGGAAGATTATTTGTATCAGAAATATCTATACCTACCATTGGGGGGAAAAGGAAAAAAGCCGACGAATATGGAAGATGAGGAATGGAACCTTCTTGATAGAAAGGCACTCGAAACAATACGGCTGTGCCTTGCAACATCTGTCGCCTTCAACATTTCGAAGGAAACAACGATAGAGGGTTTTATTAAGGCATTGGAGAAACTATATGAAAAACCCTCGGCCTCAAACAAGGTATTTCTTATGAAACGGTTATTTAATATGAAAATGTCGGAAGGTGGATCTGTTGCAGATCATTTAAATGATTTTAATACTGTTACAAGTCAGTTATGTTCTGTAGGGGTAAACTTTGATGATGAAGTTAGAGCTCTGTTATTCTTGTGCTCATTACCAGAAAGTTGGAATGGTTTGGTAATGGCCATTAGTAACTCCGTTTCTGGATCTAGTACTTTAAAGTTTGATGATGTTGTCGGTGCTATCCTTAGCGAGGAAATGCGACGGAAAAGCTCCGGTGAGACATCGGGAAATGCTTTGAGTGCAGAGTCTAGAGGAAGAAAAATGGAAAGAGGAAAGAGCTCAGGATATCGCAGTAAATCAAGGAAAGTCAGATCCAAGTCCAGATCAGGGATAGTGTGCTAGAAATGTGGAAAGAAAGGACACCTAAAGAAAGACTGTAGATCTCGGAAGGGAAAAGAAGGAGATTCACAGCAAGAAAACAATCATGAAGCAAATGTGACAGGTGAGGTTTTACAAGATGCTTTGATTCTTTCTTTCGAAAATATTACTGATTCCTGGGTGGTAGATTCAGGGGCCTCATTCCATGCCACACCTGATAAGAAATACTTTCGTGACTATGTTCAAGGAGATTTTGGACAAGTTCGTTTGGGTGATGATAAACCCTGTAAAATTGTTGGAATGGGTAAGGTTCTTGTAAAACAGCAGAATGGAAACAAATGGCTACTAAAGGAGGTAAGGCATGTTCCAGATCTAAAGAAAAATCTGATTTCAACAGGGCAGTTAGGCGGTGAAGGTTGTGTGACAACTTTCACAGATAAAGCTTGGAAGGTCACCAAAGGAGCCCTGGTAATAGCAAAAGGCGAAAAGGTTGGTACATTGTATTTATGCAATGGTATTTCTAACTCTGTTAATGCTTTAACTTCCAAAGGAGCAGATGCAGCATTATGGCATCATAGGCTTGGACACATGAGTGAAAAAGGGATGAAGATTCTTCACTCAAGGAATTTGTTGCCGGGTTTGAAGAATGTCGATTTGGACTTCTGTGAGAATTGCATTTATGGAAAACAGAAGAGAGTCAGATTTCTCAGAGTTGGGAAAGAAAAGAAGAATGAAAAATTGGAGCTTGTGCATACAGATGTATGGGGACCTGCTCAGGTATCATCTCTCGGTGGCTCTCGTTATTATGTTACTTTTATTGATGATGCAACTAGAAAACTTGGATTTATTGGATTAAGAATAAATCTGATGTATTTGATACTTTCAAGAAATGGAAAGCTTTGGTTGAGATTGAGACAGGAAACAAATTGAAGTGTCTTAGATCAGACAATGGAGGTGAATATTGTAGCAAAGAATTTGATAGGTACTGTTCAGAGTGGAATTCGCAGAGAGAAGACAGTTCCAAGAACACCACAAGAAAATGGTGTGTCAGAAAGGATGAACAGAACAATCATGGAGCATGCAAGGTGCATGAGATTGCATGCAAGATTGCCTCTACAGTTTTGGGCAGATGCTGTAGATATTGTTGTTTATCTAATAAACAAATGGCCTTCAAGTTCCTTGGATGGTGGTGTTCTAGAGGAAGCATGGACACGTAAAAAGATAAACTACTCCTTTTTAAATCCTTTTGGTTGTGAGGCCTTTGTCCATATTGATAAAGAAAATAGAACAAAGCTTGAGGCAAAGTCAAAGAAATGTACTTTTATTGGATATGGTGTTAATGATTTTGGTTATC
>APFE031199041.1:192269-214765 GCA_000404065.3 Pinus taeda
TTCTCAGATATTTGAAAGGTACCACAAATCAAGCATTATGCTTTGGTGGTTCAAACATTTCCCTACAGGGATATGTTGATGTGGATATGGCAGGTGACAGAGATAACAGGAGGAGCACTACAGGATATGTATTTATTGTTGGAGGAACAACTATTAGTTGGTTTTCAAAAATCCAAAGTGTTGTTGCACTTTCAACAACAAAAGCAGAGTATGTTGTTGCTACAAAGGCTAGTAAAGCAATGATTTGGTTACAAAGGTTTATGGGTGAATTGGGTCAGGAGCATGATAAGGGCATGTTATACAGTGATAGCCAAAGTGCCATTCATCTTGCAAAAGAAAGAACATAAAGCCCCGTAAGAAAAAAAAACCTAACAACAGAAACAACTCACATTTCATCAGGGGACTAAACACATACAGCTCAAGTACCATTCATACGATCAGTGTTGGAAGGATGGACGTTTGAAGCTGGAAAAGATAACACTAGCCAAAAACCTGCAGGATATTGCTTAACAAAAGTTGTAACCCAGGGAGAAACTGAGAACCATGCTCAGTTTCAAATTGGTCTTCAAGGATGACGATTGAAGTGAGAGGACAGCCAGGGTCAAAAGAGGAGTCATGTCCGCAAATAAAGCAGCGATGGAGTTGCTACATCATTCTCCAAGTGGGAGATTGTTGTGTGTGGAGCATGATTGTTCAGAGGTATTTGTTTCAGCCGGATGTATACCCTAGGAAGTTTGTACACCCCTCCGCGTGGGGGGGCCGATCCCCCCTGGCTGGGGGGTCCGGGGGCCAGCGGTCCCCTGGCGGGGGCTCGAGGGCAGCGCCCCCGAAGCTAAAAACAGATGTAAATTTTCCTTATAAAAGTATAGTAATTTCTAGTCAATCTGGGCCGTTCATTAGGCGGATGATCTGACGGTAGAACTTATGTTTAGTTTAGGGTTTTTTTCCCTAGAAGGCAACCCCTCTCTTTCTATGAGGGCATTGTATTTGAGGCTGTAATAGATGTGTATTCTATGTGTGAGCGAGAAACAAAGAGGTGAGATTGTGAGAGAAACAGAGGATATTACAGCGGATTTGCTACAGGTTGTGTCTCTTCATTTTTCTAGATAATATAAATGAAGGACTGGCTGTTCGGGGTAGACGTAGCCCAAACTGGGTGAACCACGTATATCTGAGTCTCTCTTGTTTCATGCATTTTCTGTGTTTATATTTCTACAATATTTTATGTGTTCCATTTCTCCGTAATATATAATTTTCTAACATGCAATATGCGATCATGATAGTTACATCGCATCACAAAGTTTTAATGGAGTGGTTTCAATGTTTTCCTATGGATTGGCGAAATGCGATATGTGATAGCCTTATCGCATCACAAGGTTTCATCTGAGTGCCCTAACTTAATCCTCAAAATTATCGATATGCGAAATGCGATAGTTATATCACATCGTATGTTTATAAACATATTTTTTCTATTTAAAACTTTGTGATGAGGCATTTGCGATGACTTTAATCGCATCACAACTTTTCAAATGGATGTTCATTGGTCTTAAGAAATTGCGATTCTCGATGAGCGGAAACACTCATAAAGAAACTTTTATATGAAAAGTATGGAAAATCTATTATTACTCAAAAGGTTTTATTGATTTTTATATCCTAAAGGGGACCTATTTCTTATTTAGCATCTTTAGACTAAGATTAAAAATTTGAAATGGGGGTGGGGTTGTTGTATAGCACAACATATTCTGAACTCCTTCTACTAGCTTTCTTGCTTCTTCTAGTTGAGATTTAAGAGAGGAGACATCTTCCTTGCATTGACCAATCTCTACTTCAAGTTTGTTCAAGATTTTGTGCCTTTGTTTGAGGTGGATTGACAAGGTATCTTCCCATTTCTTTGCCTTATCCAATTGATTTGTCATGGATATGACTTATTCATGATGCTTTCTTTTGTTTTGATGAAATTCCTCCTTAATCTTGGCAATCTCTTCATTCCTTTCTTCTACTTGAAGCTTGACAAGGTCAACTTCCTTCCTTGTTTGGTCTTGGTCACCAGCTAGTGCTTTCTTCTTAAGTTCCTAGTTTTCCTTTTTCAAACTGATAATCTCTTCCATGGAAACCATTACTTTGGTGAGGAAATGTTCTTCAAAATATTTTTCATTTACTTCATCTTCTAGGTCTTCTTTAGCCTTACTGTTATCACTCTTATCTTCAGCTTCCAACATGGGTTCTGGATTTCCTTCTTTCTTTAAATCATCTTCTTGACTAGTGGTCATGATCTATGCTCCTTTTGAGTGAAGGTCATGAAGTTTGTTCCATATACCCTTTGTTGATGAATAATTTCCTAAATTCTCTTTTATAGAATATGGTAGTCCATTCAAGATTACCTTTATTTCTTTTGCATTGTACTCCTTGGATTCTCCATCCATCATGCTATTTGCAATCATTGATTTCTAGACTTCAATACCCTGAGTCTTTAAGAAATTCCTCATTCTTACTTCCCATATATTAAAATTTCCATTGAACAATGATCCTTCACAAATTGATTGATTTCAGCTTCGGTGGTTGAGGGAGACATATCTTTAGGAGGATTGGAGACTTTCTTCCTTGGCTTCAACATTTGTGTTCTAATTGATCAACTTTCAAGCTGTTAGGCTTTGAGTGAAGGTACTAGCTCCGATACCAATTGTTGGAAATATTGGGGGGGGGTGAATCAATATTCCTTTTCAATTGTTACTTTTACCAGTTAAATCAATTATATTTAGAACACAAAATAAGCAATAGGAATAAATTATTTTATTAATATAATCTTTATAATTAATCAAGTACAATATATAGGGCTCCAACCCTTGATGAAGACACTGATCTTCAATTCCCCAAGCTCCAACCTATTTCCAATCACCAACTTGGTCTTTTGTGAGGCTCCAACCTCTAGGGCACTGACCCTATCTTCTCAAGGCACCGAACTTGCGTTTAGAGGCTCCAACCCCTAGGGCACCAACCCTTCTCTAGTACAGGCTTCAACTTGGTTTCTTGAGGACACCGTTCCTCTAGGGACCCAACCCTATCCTTCAAGGCACCTACCTTGTTCGTTCAAGGCTCCAACCTTCAGGGCACCAACCCTCTGGGCTCCAACCCACTGCTATACTTTGTCTAGATATGTTTTATAGTAATTCACGACTCCCAAAATCTTCTTCACTAAGTTTTTGTCAATCTATAACTTCATTGTAGTCTCTGTGCTACTTCATCAATGAAAACTTGTCTTCATTTGAAGGAGTCTTCACAATTCTTCCTATTTCCAAATAGAGTCTGCAAATTTGACCTCATGATGATTTCAACAATGCGTCACGATCTTCAAGATCTGCTGATGCTTATCAACAATATATCTGCTCTCGACCTCATTGTCTTTTAAAAACATATCTCTGTTTCAACCCTCTATTCTCATTATTGTAGTAACTGCTTTAGGAGTGACCGCTTCAGGAGTAACTGCTTCAGGAGTGACTTATTCAGAGGAGTGACTATCGTGGTTTCATATTGTGCGTTCAATTAAAAACAACCCTGTTCATACTCAAATAATCTTCTTAGATCCACATAGCGTCCTTTTGAATTGTTATCTGAATGACTATCAAACACATGTCCAAGCCTTTCAATAAATAACCCAGTCAAAAGGAGGCTCGACCTTCGACTTCCTTCTTCTTCCACTAGACCTTCGAATTCCTTCTTCACTCGCTCGACCTTTGGTTTCCTTTTTCGTTCGCTCGACCTTTGGCTTCCTTTCTTCTACTACTTCACGTTCATGAATTGTGAACTGTCCTTCTTCTCTATGATAGATGCTCAATATCAATACTTGAGGTGAAGTGTTTAACTTGTATATATACAAGGCTCATCAATACCCAAAAAGGCACGTTTATTGGAGGGGAGGCCAACTTATGAGGTCGCATATTAAAACTATATACGACAGACCCTTTTATTAATATTCATCCAATAGACTTATTATTTACAGAAATCACATAGGAGAGGCTATACCCATATGGAGGTCCCACATGCCAAGTTATCACATTAATCGCAATCACAACATTCATGAAAATCGGAGTTATTCCTTTAATCCTGCAATTGCAACTTTCAGAGGTTTTCACATAACATAGTGATTCCCCTACTATCGATGGAGCGGATGTGATATGGTATCAAACAACAATTAATAAATTCGTCAGGTCCACAACTTCATCGCAATTGGCGGTCCATCGAGTCTTTTGCAATCGAAGGTTCGGGGTTTGTGCCCTTATTTCAATTGGAGGTTCGCAATGTTATCGCAATCGACAGTTTGGCCGTGACAACCCTTAAGACTTGTGATATGACTCCTGACAAGGTGGACGTGATATAACATAATAAACTTTACGGTTTGTGATTATGCAACGAATGCGATATTTTATTAAGGCATATTTTAATGGAACCATTGGGTCTGTAATACATATCAAAATCGGATGATTTGAATGTAACAAGGCTTCAAGACTCGTGATGCGGTGGATGTGATATTTCAATAAAGGCGTATTGTAATAGAACCATCGGGTCTCCAATGCTCCTCCGTTGTTTTATTCCTTTCGAATCTTACTCTTGGCTTGGCTTTCCTGTGGATTTCCGATGGCTATTCTTTGATGGCTTCCAATAGATCTTCTTCTGATAGCTCTTCTGATAGTTCTTCCAATAGATCTTCTTTGATGGCTCCTGTTATTGACCTCCAATGGCTTTCCTCCTTGGGTCTACTGCTTCTATTATATATAATTATACTATATAATTATATATATATATATTATCATAATATATAGATATAATATATATATATATATATTATATATATATATAATATATATAATATATATCTAGATATTCAATCCACTTGGGTCCTCCATATTATCATATCATCATATATCAAAATTTCATCACTATGAGCATTATGATCAATGGGCATCAATTGGAAACATCACGTATCACAAGAATTTTCCATCACAAACACTGCCATATTGACGTCAATGACAACCTTGATTAACAACCTCCTCCAAAGCAAAACAATTTCAGAAGTCCATCATGGCAATACAACTCATCAATGTACCTAAGTATATTTTTTGGTTGTTGTTATTCATGTACAAATTTTTGGCATAAGGATAGGGATTGCAAATCTCGTAGTAGGGTTAACTAGAAAGGATATCAACAAAACCCTAGAAGCATGTTTACAGGTAGACAAGTAAGAAAACCTAATGGATTCTCCAACAAAAGGTACACAACATTTGCTCCATCATTTAGGTACAACACAAAATGCTTTAAATTCCATAACTTTGGACATATTGCATGAGACCGTATATGTGACATGAAGTGGAATCCTAAGAAGATTAAACAAGAAAGAAAACCCACTAAGGTTTGGAGAAGAAAACATGAAGAATAAATATCATCAGGGGGAGAAACGAAAAATAAACAATTCATGCTTTTCCATTGATGTCAAATGGGGAGAGAAATGGAAGTGAAACATGGGGACAAAGGAAGAGAAACATGGCGACAAGGAGAGCATGATGGAAAGTGTTGGCTTATTGGGGCTTGACCTAGGTTCAGAAATATTTAGCCAAACAATCCCAAAACTACCAGCCCTTTCAGCAACGGTCCACGGAGCGCGGACTAAGGTCTCACCTGAGGTAGTATGGGAGGGTACTGGAACCAGGTTTCCGCACCCTAGGGATGTCTTGATGAGGTCTGGAAGTACATGAGCTGTGCTACTTCCGCACAATTTCCTGTTCAGAGTAACTACCTTCGCTTGGCTTAGAGGATGAGCGCGAATGCAAATTACCTTTTCTGTGCTTAATATTATTATAGATCTTAAATTAACTTACTAAGGCACAATACTTTTAGTTACTATTTAACATAAACAGACATGCGTACGATTAAACTATAAATAGATGCATAAACTAGATTATAGAATAGATACACAGTATTCCAAAACCAACTTATCTTTATTAATGCCTTTATCCAGTTATAATCCACTTCCTGCCCTGCGCACACAGCTGCAGGGGTCTGTGCACACAGCTACGGACTCTACCAGGCCTCCGCGCACATAGCTACGGAGCCTCTATCTCCTACTACAACCCTCGACTCAGACTTACAGACTCATAGTGACTATCATTGTTAACAACCCATACACTATAGAACTTCTCCAATGCTTTTTCAAAAACTGTGTTCTACACCTAGAGCCTTGCTTTATTTATACATTCTCATGTTCCACGGACCATGGGTAGGCCGACTCACTTTCTATTATTTTACCTTATTTTCAGGCAGACTACCCTTTAACTTGACTCATTACAACTCACGCTCCGTGCACTTCGCGTAGCCTTTACAATACCAATATCCCAAAATTGTGGGCTTTAAGCCCTAAAACCCTTACTCGGGGGACCCGCTGCCCAACAGGCCCCCAACACAAACATCATGACTCGTCTCGAGTCACTTGGCCAATGTGGCGATCTTCGCTCGGAGTCCATCCAACAACCTCTGTGCTTCATGGTTTTCGGCCACACATTCCTCCGATGTCTATTGTACCAATTGTGCACAACGCTCTGATGCATCATTGTCAAAGGCATCCTCTTGCCTTTTCGCATATGTGTCTTGCATCTAGGTCAGCTTGCTTTCGATCGTGGCAGTGATGGTGAACACTTCCTCTAGCCAAGGCTGGATGCGTGCTTTAAGCCTTGCTTCTTTCTGTCATGCAACATCCACCCGTTCTTTCAGATCCTAGACCTCCCTTATCTTGGCTAATCGTAGGGTGAGGGCGACCATCTGCGTAGTTCCTCGAACATCGTAATAAGCCTGCTGCAATTCCCGCGCTTCTGTCGCTAACTTCCGTAGCGTTGGGTCCTCCTGGAGTGAAGTGAGCGTTAAGAGGGACTGGTCCAACAAGCTAATGCAGTCTTGTACAACATGCTCTATCTCTTTCAACACCGATTGAATGGCTTGGCGACGCTACTCTTTGACTTCCGGGGGTGTAGAGTACTGCGCCTTTAGTCGCAGCTTTGCTATCTACAAGTTCAGCTCCAACTGCACCTTTGCAGCTTCCTCCTAGGTCCTGCGGACTCCGGCTGCAAGTTGGTGAATTTTTTCTGCTGTGCGGAGTGTTGTTGGTACGACCAACTCCACAATGCTTCTACAGGCCTCCTACACTGCTTGTTCTACTCCCTGGTTTTGGGCAACCATGCTATCGTACTGCAGGCTGAGTTGTTCTAAATTTACCTTCTGCTCACTCAAGACTTGGAGAGTGCGGCCCTCCCTGGCACGAAGCTCAGTAGTTACCCCATCCTGCAGCTGGTGTAAGGTTTCTCTAGGAAGGGCGGCAAAACTCAACCCCCAGCCCCTCATGTCACCTTTGGCTGCTACTAAGACGACTCCTTCTGGTAACACCAAAGTGTTCGTTGTGCATGTGCGCAACATCTATTCAGCCTTGGTTATACCTTCCGCAAGGTGAGGTGTCATGATTCCTGGGGGTCACACTTGTAATGCCAACAACTGCACTCTGAGCTCCCCCAACACAGTCATCTGCTTCGTCATCAACTCTACCAGAGCATCCTTGTCAATAAAGTTTCCTCCCACAGTCTTTGTTGTTTTTGTCCTTTTTCGCGCGGAAGTCTACTCCTAGACGTGCGACCTTTTGAGTTAGGTCATAATCGTTGTAAGGTACGTGCATTCCTGTGTCTCCACCTCCCCCTGTATATCCTGCTCCATGGGAATTTCTTGGCCTTCCTCAGCCTCCTTAGCGGGCATGGTTATGGTCTGTGTCATTTGTTGTAGTGTGGTTGCCTCAACGGCCGTCCGCTGCATGGCCGCTTCCTATTCCTAATGCTTTCTTTCCGCTAGCTTTGCGATGTGTAGCTTGGTCTCCTTCTTCTTCTACTGTGCCACGATTTTTTCCAATTCTGCCAAGTCCAGGGCACGCCACTATGGAGACCATGATGCCATTACTTCAAAGATTGCATCATCTATGGCAATGAATGGCAACTTTCCCCATGCTCGAGCTGGATACTTCCACACTTGGATAGACAATTTATGCATATCCGCCTTGAATTCCGCCACACTCTGTAAAGTGTTATATACCGTCGGGGACAAGCGTGGCCTATGGTTGATCCACGTTCATGAACTTGCCTCTACAAATGTCCAAAATACCTTTATCTCCCGAATCCTTGCCGCATCATTTGTTGCCCAGAGTGAGGTGTACCTCATGGCCTCGGGTAAGTTCCGTTCTACGGTGGGAAACTAGCTATCCGCCGATAGTTCCATGGTGACCAACATGATAGATAAGAGCAACCATGCGTAGTGGAAGGTCTTACCCTAGTCCTGGGCTTCCCTGCAATTTTTCAAAAATTCATCACAGAGAAACTGCTCCCAATTGAACTGGACCCCTTCTGCACACTGCTCTGCCAACGCAATTATCGACGCTGGCACTTTGTCTGCGCGAAATTTCCTCATGAGCTTATTGGACAGTAGCTAGGTGGCGACGCGTACCCCTTGGTCCTTGACGCTTGCTATTACGTACCCTCGCTTCCTTTTATCTAGCTTATATTTGGCCTTCATAGCTTCCGCGAGGCCCAAGTCGCTACTCTTTCCGGTGATGTCTGCGGGATTGCTTCCTTTAATGGGCAGTCACGAAATTCGTTGAATTAAGTCGACTGTCATAGGAATTGGCTCCTCTAACCAAAGATACCCATCATGCTCTAGACACAGTAGCTGTCGGATGATAAAAATTGTGATTGTCGCGCGGTGGTAGTAGGGTATCCACTGCAAATGGAGCAACCTAACCTTCTCCACAACTCGCAACCATTTCTGCTGTAGTAATTTTTCCGTGGCCAACTGTGGAACTTCTCTCTATTCGTGAGGTCCCAATCTTCAAATTTTATATTTGATACCCTTCCCAGTGGCGGACCGTCAAACCTTATGTCATCCGGAAGAAGTGGGGTCTAGAGCGCACTCTTCATGGCCTCCAGGTCCTTCGGTATCTTCGCTGTCCCTTTCCACATGGGAATGTACGGGGGTAACTCTATCGCTGAAGGTACTTGGGAGACATTTTCTGCCTCGTCGTCCTGTGCCTCAATTTGGGCTATCAGGGCTTGCAAATCTTCCTCCTCCTCCTCCTCTGTTTCAATGGTGACAACTTTGCCCTTCTCCATCCTTGATACTTTACTAACTCTTGGGTTCCGTGTTGATACCTGGACCGGCCTCATTGCCTGTTTGTTTTTATGCAGTCGCAGCGTGTGTGGGGAATTTGGTACCTCTGGTGCACCTGTTGCCTCTCCAGGCTCCTCCTGGATCACCCGGGGTTCCATAACTCGCACCCTGGTTCTCGACATTGTGTTTATACTAGATTCGGTTAGTCATGTACTCACAGGCAGCAGGGTAGTTTGGGGCTCACTGCTCTGTTTTAACTCAATTCTCAAACACCCTAGAGTTGCTTCAAAACTATCCTGTGGAATTTTATAGTAACATTCGGATTTGAATTTGATCATTCCCTCCATTTTTGATTCATTAGTACCTACTTGGCGGCAGATCTCACCGAATCTAGCTCGTAATGCATGTCTTAATGGCCCACTACCCGCTCCTTTCTACATTAAATTAGCCTTCTTGTCATGAACAGTGTCATCAATGGTCACCCCCCAACCTATCAGTGCAGCAGTGCATCCCCTTAAGTGCGACTGTGAGCCTGGTGACAGACGGGCCTTACGCAGAACCTCCTTTCTACACCGATTTCCTGCAGCCTTGTTTATAGTCCCTCGCCTTCTTTGAACTGCCTCGAGCGCTGAGACTATGCCTTCTACATATAGTCAGGTGGTCTCACCCCTGGTGCGAGACTACGCTTTTCCCGCTAGCCCGGGCTACAGGCACCTTTCACATGCCTTTGCGTCCTATTCCTCTGTGTATCGTACCTTCCCTTGTTTAGTAAGGTGCGGTTGCAACCATGATAGTAGGGTTGCAAATCTTTATAATCCAATAGTAGGGTTGGCCAGACTCGGTCTCATCATACTTAGTTTCTCGCAACTTGCTTGCACGAATTTAGTTTCCAGTTTGTGATTTTATTCATCCAATTTCATACTTCTCTTCCTCAGCCATGCCCACCCATCATTGATCTCATGAAGTTTCATGCTTCCTCGCCAAAGGTCTTCTTGCAACTGCCTAATTCCTTTACCCAGGTCCTCGCGTCCTGTTCCTACTGTGGGAGCCGTGGTCCGAGGTTTCTTCTCTGTCCTCCTGGTCTCTTCTCTTCTTGTCACTATTGGGATCATTTCCGCGCTCCAGTTTTTGCTTATGGTCCTGTTGTGGTGAAACACAACCCCCCCATTTTTCACTTTAAATGAAAAATGAGGACCGTTTTAAATGATCAACTTGATAGTACTACTATAGAAATTTAAAAATGAGGAAAGATCTAAATGAGTTCGAATTATTCTTATTTATCTATATTAATTTGTTTCAACCTCATTTGGACTAGTCATTGTGAAATGCACTTGTTTGAAGGCCTTTTATTACCTCAATTGTTTGATTTTTGATTTTAATATTTATCACAGGGACCCTTCATTTTCCAACCCCCTCCTTTATTGGCATTTTGAAAAAATCCTTGACTTTTTGAAACCTTATCACTTCCCTCATGGTTTTGATAATATTTTTGCACCTCCTTGTTTCCTTTTGCATTCATGGAAATATTTTCATAAATGATCAATTGAAATTCAAAATGGCACCTTCTGTTGCCATATTCCCTTGCATTTCATATTGAGTCTCATGGGTTGTTTATCTTTTATACCTGATTTGACACGTGCATCGGCAAAAAGATGGATCATTAATTAATTTTTCTTTAACCATATTGTAAATAAATTTTGATATACATTGTAAATACATGGTAAATTCCTCTTAATGCATTATCGTATCCTCATAATGTGAAAATTTAGTGCCAAATTAATATATGTTGCATCGCAAGTTTTCCAAAGGTCCTTTTAGAACAGGTGTCACAACTCTGTGATTTTGCGATTAGTGATTATATTATTTCAATACGTGTAGAGCCATCACATATTGCAAATAAGGAGTTACAAGCGCTATGTCCGAAATAATTCCTTGTATTGTTGCGATTGCGATGAGCGATGAGCTGGAACGTAGAGTTGGCGGGTTCATTTCAAACTTGGCAAATCATGTTTTTCCTTCGTAAATCATGTTTTTCTTTATAATTGATTTAACATTATATCGCAAGTGCCCATAGTATATGGTACTTGTTTCTATTGGGAGCACGATATGTGATATGCAATCACGACAGTTACATCACATCGCAAAGTTTCAACGGAGTGGTTTCAATGTTTTCCTATGGATTGGCGAAATACGATATGTGATAGCCTTATCGCATCGCAAGGTTTCAACAGAGTGCCCTAACTTATTCCTTAGAATTACCAATATGCGAAATGCAATGGTTATATCACATCCTATGTTTATAAATGGATCTTTTCGATTTAAAACTTTGCGATGACTTTGATCGCATCACAACTTTTCAAATGGATGTTCATTGGTCTTAACCAATTGCGATTTACGATGAGTGGTTTCAAACAGTCATAAAGAAACTTTTATATGAGAAGTATGGAAAATCTATTTTTACTCAAAAGGTTTTATTGCTTTTTGTATCCTAAAGGGGACCTATTTTTTATTTAACATCTTTAGACTAAGATTAAAAATTTGAAATGGGGGGCAGGCAGCGGGGGGAGGGGGGGGGGGGGTTGTGTATAGCACAACAATTGGCGATTCACTGGAAGAACTAGTTATCTCTTAATAAAATAATGAAATTTCTAACACTTTCTTAAGTAGAATCAATTGAGCAAAAGGGAACTATCTTGGAATTGTTTAAATAAATTTTTTACTCTGAATAAAACAAAGATATCAATTTTGCAATTTCTTTTACAAACCCTTATCATAAATAAAAACATTTTTTGGTTTCTTCAAGATTTGATTGGTTGTTAAAGCTAAAGTAGGGGGCTCCTCCAACTTAGCTTTTAAATTTACTCTTTTGTCACAGGTAGTGCCATTGCTGCCAGGAAACATCTATAGTCTCGACAGGGTTACCTTTTAACCATCAATTATTCATTGTCCCATCCATCTAAGAGTATAATATTTTAAAGATAAATTCAGAAAGATATATCTACATATAATATATATATATATTTTTTTATTTGATTAAAATCCATTGCCCTGGTTTGGTAGCCAGAAGATGACAATGCCATTTACTGGTTGTAATTAAACTGAACAAGCTGGACCCCTTGTCTTTTGATTTAAGCCATTACCATGTTTTGGTATGCAGTATTGGTCATGTCAGCTTAACTAGCTCCCCATGATCATGGTAAGCAGGCTCGTAATGAGACCTCTTATATTTTAAATCAGATATATTTTAGAATTACACTTTGAAAAATCATAAACCTAGTGGATGGGGTGAATGCTTGACTCCTTAAGAGTTTATGGATGACAATTATAGAGTTGTAGATGCTTAGTTGGAGAAAGTCTTTACCTTTTTATAAATAACCTTTCTCAACTGATAAAACTCAAAATTATTTACTGTGTTTTCAAGGTTTGAAAGATTTCACAAATTTAAAGAGGATTTCAGAATTTCCTGTTTTTTATCTAATTTCCAAAACTGTAATCATTTCCTTGAAAGTTTCTACTTTTTAAAAGCAAATAGTCACAATATTCTTTCAAAGATCTTTTCAATAGTAGAAAGCTAATGGTAGACTATTTACAACATTATTTCTTAAAGAAACAAAAATTTGCATAAAGAATATGTACAGGTAAGAAGGGGTTACCTCCTTAGGAAAAGAATTTCTTTAAGATAAGCCCTTCACAGGAAGAGAATCTCTCTTTCATGATAAGTCTTGCAGTAGAAATGTTGATGAGCCTATATTTTCAACGATCTGAAATGGTCCAAGCCACATCTTCTGAAATTTGGCATGCTTACCTTTGTCTTCATGTACTTTGTCCCATTTCAAAATGAGATCACCAATCTATAACGTTTTTGAGTCGGCATAACTTGCATCAAAAGAAGATTTAACGACTTGCTGATGTTTAGCATGAGTAATTTTGCCCTTTTCTCTTTCCTCATCTAATTTAAGAATTTGATCAAACCTTAATTGAATAGAGGAAGGAGTTTCTTCAATGAATTGTACTAGGGCTAGATATGGGAGGGATAAATTTGGTGGAATTTCGGCTTCTTTCCCATACACGAAGTTAAAAGGAGAAGTACTTATTGGGGCCTTCTGAGTTATACGATCTACCCATAATTAAAATATTAAAGATTTATGCCAATTCTTTTGGTTTTGATCAACAGTTCTTTTAATAATCCTGATGAGATTTTTGTTAGTTGACTCTGCTAAGCCATTTCCTTGAGGATAGTAATTTGCAGAGTATTTTAACTTAAAACCTCTCTTAAGAGAAAATTCAACTATATTATTTCCAGAAAAATAAGATGCATTGTCAAAGATAAGTGCGTTAGGTAATGATGAACTGATCAATAAATTCGATAATCACATCAGAATTTGCTACCTTTAGTGGAATTTCTTCTACCCACTTTGTGAAGTAGTCCATGGTTGTGAGGATGTATTTGTGTTGCTTGGAAGAATGTGGAATGATCTCTCCTATAATATCAAGCCCCCACTGTTCAAATGCTTGCTTAATGTTACTAGTTGTAAAGGAAAGGCTGGTTTCCTTTGTCTCCTGCTAGCAGTGATCCAGGTGGATCTTCAGATATAATGGCATGGAAAAGCTCAGAAATCAAAATGAGTAGAATGAGGTCAACTCAGGATCAGAGTGTAGATCTTGTCATCCTGATTTCAACGGCACAAAGGGTACTTCAATCCGAGTCTGGATGATGAAGTTATCGCACAAAGAAGGATGCTTTAATCCTTAAGAAAATGAGGATTTTCCTTTGAAAATGTGTCTCAAGCCTTTAAGGCCAAATTGCAATTGGAGGTTGCACAAAGGCGGATTTAAGAGAGGGCAGTGGAACCCCCAATCGCCGATCTCCGATTAGATCGGATTGGCAGATCAGAGGACTTATCTATCTATCTATCTATCTATCTATCTATCTATCTATATATATATATATATATATATATAGTATATATATATATAATATAATATATATAATATATATATATATATATATATATAATATATATATATATATATATATTTGGCAAATAGGCAGTGCGATTGGCGATAACACAATTAGCGACATATGTGCAGGAACGCTGATGCGATCGGCCGACGCTGATATCGGCAAACGACGATCGGTAGTTGGTAGTTCCCCTGTTACAGGACCTTTGGGACAAGCGATATGCCGATTGTGACATCAGTGCGGACCCGATTTTATGTTTTTTGAAGTCCGGGTGAATGGTTTTGGACCGGATTTTCAGTGTTTTTCGTGATTTTGAGGTCTTATTTCCTCAACGATAAAAATACCATTTAAAGAGGTGGTTGCACCTACCGATCATTCCATGCTACCTACCTCTATAATGAACCAAACATGCACTGATTTGAATGGGATTCTGTCCAAAGAACCCATTATAAAACACGATCGATGGAAAGAGCATAGGGAGGAGGCGTTTGTGGCAACACATTGTTTTGTTGGCAAGAGGCCGAGAGAGAATTTTCATCTGTATTAGACAGTTTTACATGACTCTAGCCCCTTTCATTACTGTAGGATGCTTTGGTGTTGCTTACCTCTCCATATCAGGCATCCATTTTACAGCCATCTTGCAGATTGGAGGTATAAGCCTCTTGTGGATAGTTGATGATTGTAATTCTCTTTTCTTTCATGCCATTTAATAAGAAAGGCCTCCCCATTGTTGAGTTGAGCCCAGAGACGTAGTCCGAGTTGGACGAACTCTGTTATCAAGCCTTGGTGTCTTCTTTTGTGCCTTTTATGTGTTTACTTCTTCTTTTCTTATGTGCACATTTTTGTATTAAGCTACAATTTTACATGTGATTCTTTTCTATACATCTATAAGTGAAAACATCCTGGATCAAGTGGTATTAGAGCAGGGATTTTTAGATGTGAATTGCATGTTTGCATGCTAACAAGAGGCAGGCTTCAAAGAGGCGAAGGGAATCTAGAACCTTTCGATCTAGAGGTAGGGCGTGCACCTCGAAGAAGAAACATGGCTGAAGAGGAAGCTCGTATTGAAGAGGAGTGCAACTTCAGAAAGACTTTCTATTAATTGGTAGAGAATATCAGTCAACTGGTTATAAGACTGGAAAAAGTAGAGGAGAGAAATCCAGAAGGACAAGGTTCAACACATGGGAATGGTGGAGAAGACCCCCCTCCTTCTCCTTCTGGTAGTGAAGGTTCTTCCTCCTCTCACCACCATAATCAGAGAAATCCAAAGGATGCATCTAAGAAACCTTTTTTTAAATTAGATGTTAAATTTGATCTTCCCGTGTTTAATGGTTAAAGTAACGTAGAAAAATATTAACAATTGGATCAGGCAGATTGAGGTTTACTGCAAGATTCAACAAATCGTAGAGGATGAGGCGAAAATCTAGTTGGCGTCTCTATGGCTAGGCAACACATCTCTCGTTTGGTGGGAGAGAAAATTGTAGAGCAGCAAAAATGTGGGTAAGCTCTTTTCCTCATGGTCTGATTTTACTTCTGCGTTAAAGGAATAGTTTTATCCCTTAGGATACAAGCAAAAAGCTTTGATGAATTGGCAGCATTTAAGGCAAGGCAAAGGGCAGGATGTTCAGAGTTATATAGAAGAATTTAGGAAGCAAGCACTGAATTTGGGTATTGCACTTGATGCACCTAAAGTTGTAACTAAGTATATTGGCTCACTGCATAGTTATATTAGGCGTTCATTGTTATTGTTTGAACCAACCATTATTGATCCAGCTAGTGTAAAAGCAATTCATATTGAGAATAGGGGCAAGAATAAAAGAGGGGATCAGTTCGGAAAGCCACCGCTTAAACCTCCCAATGGAAAATCCAAAACGAAATGGAAAGGGAAGGAGAAGAAAATAGCAGTAGCCAAAGAGGGAGATTGGTATTATTGCAATCACTGCAAGAAGGAAGGACACAATGACGATCACTGTTGGAAGCAGCACCCATAAAAGCATCCAAAGAAGTATGGATGAAAAGGGAAGCAGAAAACAGTGGCAGCGACACAGCAAGACCTTGGATCAGATTCGGGAGATAAAGCGCTGGTCACAACAGCAAGAACAAAAGGTACCCTTACACCTCCTATTGATTCTAAATCGCATGAAAGCACTAGTTCTGTAGATGAGTCCCTTTCGAATGATAGAAAAAGAATTGAATTATTTCATATCAGATTTGTGGTAAATCACACCAAAGTAGAAACTCTATTTGACACTGGGTCCCAAGCAAACTTAATTGCAGAATCCCAAGTAAAGAAGCTTGGCTTAGAGACAAAACCACACCCAAAGCCTTACCCGCTGGGATGGATACATGATAAAGCTAAATTTAATGTAACCCAGTAGTGCAAGGTAAAATTTGTGATTTCATCTAAGTTGGTAGATGAAGTAGAGTTGGATGTTATACCATTGGATATTTGTGGCATGGTATTAGGGAGCCCTTACCTATATGACAGAAAAGCAGTTTTTTTTTTTTTTTGCCATGATAATAAATACCACATCACCAAGGATGGGGTAGAATACATAGTGCAGGCTCATCAGAATAAGATTAATGCCAGCCTTGTAAGCACTGGGAAAATGAAAAGACTGGTGAATTCCAGTAAAACATGCATGCTTATGGTTGTAAGGGATAAAGAGGCTGAATTTGCTGATGCGTTCTAGGGCTGTGATGGGAAGCATAAGTAGGAATTAATTGAATTAATTTCTAACTATATTGAATGTTTCAGGAGCTGAAGGGACTACCTCTAAAGAGGGAAATCCAACATGAAATCCATCTATTACATGACGCCCCTCTGCCAAATACCGACACGAACAGGATGTCAGCAATCAAGATGGAGGAGATCAAGCGCAAGTACAGGAATTGTTGGACCAAGGTGTAATCGGGCTGAGCTCCTCTCCATGCGGTTTGCCAATTGTTCTAGTGCCAAAGAAAGATGGCAGCTGGAGGATGTGCGTGGATTACCGCGTTCTCAACAAAATAATGGTGAAAAATTGCTATCCCCTCCCACGCATAGATGATTTATTAGATCAATTAAAAAGTGTTGTTTATTTCACAAAGTTGGAATTGCGTAGTGGCTATCACCAAGTCAGAATTACGGAGCAGGGCGTGTGGAAAACTGCTTTCAAAACCATATGCCATTCGGGCTTTGAAATGCTCTAGCCACCTTTATACGGGTTATGAATAATATATTTCAGCCTTTTATTGATGAGTTTGTTCTCGTGTATTTAGATGATATACTAGTTTTTAGCAAAAGTTGGTTTGAACATGTGAGTCATGTAAAGAAAGTGCTTGATGCACTAAAGAAAGAAAAACTCTTTGTAAAATTGTCAAAGTGTGAGTTCGGGAAAACCTCTTTGGGTTACCTAGGTCATATTGTTGGTCATGGTCAGTTAAAAATTGATGCCGCTAAATTTGAAGCAATTGTAAATTGGCCTAAGCCTACTAGTGTAATTGAGGTCTGTAGCTTTCTAGGTGCAGTCCAATATTGGAGGAGATTTATTGCTAATTTCTTTGTTATTGTAGCACCTTTGCACACATTGACAAGCGTGAAACAGGTCTTCCAATGGGGAGGAAGACAACAAAAGTCCTTCAAAACATTGAAGGAAAAAATTAGCACCGCGCCAGTCTTAGCCTTACCTGATCTTCAACAACGATTTGAGATCGAAACTGATGCCAACAGTTATGCCATGGGAGTTGTACTGATGCAGCAAAAGAAGCCAATTTGTTACCATTCTGAGAATTTTTCTCAAGTTGTGATAAACTATCCCACCTATGACAAGGAGCTTTATGCCTTGGTGCATAGTGTGAAAAAGTGGAAACACTACTTGATCAGTAAGGAGACCATCATCCATACAGATCATCAGCCCTTGTAGTACCTTCAGTCACAAACCAAGTTGCAACAATCTCGTCATTTCAAGTGGATGGGATTTCTTCAACAGTTTCATTTGGTAATAAAGTATAAGAAGGGCACTAGCAATAAAGTGGCCGATATGCTATCTCGCCCTCTTATTTCTGCTTCTGTTATTTTGCATAATGCTTCGCTATCTTTTGAAAGTTATGTTGAACAATATGCTAACAATGATGATTTTAAGGAGGTTTATGCAAAACTAACCCATGGTTCACAGGTGGACAACTATCACTTGCAGGGGAAATTGTTGTATCACCTTGGTAAATTGTGTATTCCCACAGGAGAAAGAGTACATGTAATTCGAGAGGGCCACACCTCTCTTGTGTCTGGACACTTTGGTGTCGAAAAGACTTTGTGTCATGTACACAGATTTTGTTTTTGGCCTCATATGAAAAACATTGTGACTTGCTATGTTATGGGTTGTGTGACGTGCTCTATTTCAAAACCCTCTAATAGAAAACTTGGGCTCTACACACCACTCCCTATTCCGAGTCGTCCATGGGAAAGTGTGTCAATGGACTTTGTACGAGGTTTACCTTTGTCTAGGAAGAATCACGACTATTTGTGTGTTGTCATTGACCATTTCAGAAAAATGTGTATTCTTATGCCTTGTAAAAAGGAGATTACTGTAGAGCAGACTGCTTCTCTTTTCTTTCAGCATGTTTGGGTCCACTTTGGATTACCCACATCAATTCTGTCAGATCAAGACTCTCGCTTTCTAGGGGAGTTCTAGACCAGCTTGTGGAGGATGATGGACATCAAACTAAAAATAAGCACGGCATTTCATCCCCAGACCGACAGGCAGACAGAGGTTGTTAACCGTACCGTGGTACACTTATTATGAGGCTATTGTGGGAAACATCCCAAGTTGTGGGATGAACATCTCCCCTATATACAACATTCCTACAACCGAGCAGTGCATTCATCGACGCAGCGTTCACCATTCGAGACATGTTTTGGTTACCTGCCAAAGGACCCTTTTGATATGGTATTTGGAAGGGAGGATGGCTCCAGTGGATGTAATGATAGGGAAAAATCTCAACAATTCATTCAACGAATCCAATTGATTCACCAAGTAGTGCAATAGAAGTTGGAAAAAAGTCAAGCCCGTTATAAGGCTCGACATGATAAACACCGAGTCGACCATCAATTCCAAGTGGGCGACAAGGTGTGGTTCCACATCAACAAAGACAAGATGAAGGGAGAAGGAAAGAAGTTGCGACCAATCCGGTATGGACCATTCACCATATTGGAGAAGATTGGGAATAATGCCTTTCGTCTTGACTTGCCGGTATATATGCAGATGTACTCAACAGTGAATGTGGATAACCTAAAGCTGTATGAACCACCTTTGATCATGGACACTGATGAGGTGGGCACAGTTCCTACCGTCGATGATTTTGCACCAGAATATCTTGATGAGTTTCCCGAAGACATCATCCTCGACAGAAGAACCAGGACTTCACGGTGAGGAGATGTAGAGTATATTCGAGTTGGTTTCAAGGGAATGCACCCCAGCAAGGCTAGATGGTTGGAGAAAGAGAGTAAGGGCATAGTTCCCTCACTTGCCAATTGACTAATGAAAAGCTTTTGGCGGTCCAAAGTCTCCTCAATGGGGAGGATTGATCCAGGTGGATCTTCAGATACAATGGCATGGAAAAACTCAGAAATCAAAGTGAGCAGAATGAAGTCAACTTGGGATCAGAGCATAGATGTCGTCATCCTAATTCCAATAGCGCAGATGGTACTTCAATTCGAGTTCGAATGATGAATGTTGGGTTGTGTTATATTATTTCCACGACTAGCCCACGTAGTTAACTGGGGGGTTTAAGGGGTGTAGGTAACCCCACTTTATGGGGTCTAGGGCAGCGCCCCGGAAAATTTTGGTTTTGGACCTTATGATAGGTTGGGCTGAGCCACCTATGGTTTTGTGCATGATTTTCACACATGTTTTTTGGACGCGATGGTTTTCAGTCCATGGTTTTGGACGTGATGGTTTTCGGTCCATGGTATTGGATGCTTCAGTATGTATAAATATGTGTTATAACATTGAAAGGAATATAATGAAAAATCAAGTTGGTAGTCCCAGTTTTAGGATCCAGGGGAAAATCTCTGTGTATATGTGTTTTATGTGTTATGCTCTCACATTGTTTATTTTATGTGTTTTAGAATTCATATGCAGGTAATTTCTGTACGAGGTTAAAATCTACATTTGGTATCGAAGTTGTTTTGGTTTCAAGGGGATGCCTTTGTTGCTGAGGGGTTTCACTCGGGCCTATGGTAGACCCTGTTCAGTGGGAGATCTGCGCGATCTATTCTGGTGGTGAAAGAATATGGCGAGCAGTGGAAAGATAGAGATCGAGAAATTTAATGGTCAAAGTTTTGAGTTGTGGAAACTCAAGATGGAGGATCTGTTGGTGGATAAAGATCAGTGGATCGCGGTAGATCTACGTACTAAACCAATGGGAGTGTCCGATGAAGAATGGAAGAAGTTGGATTAGAAGGCAAAGAGCACAATATGATTGTGTGTCTCAGATTAAGTATTGTTGAATGTATCAGGGGAAGCTACGACGAAGGCTTTGTGGGACAAGTTAGGGACTTTGTACCAATCTAAGTCTCTGGTGAATAAACTGTTCTTGCGTAAAACCCTGTATAACCTGAGGATGAAAGATGGAGACTCGGTGATAGAGCATCTGAATGCATTTAACACTGTGGTAAGTTAGTTAGCATCTGTTGATATTAAAATTTCAGATGAAGATAAGTGCATCAGTTTGTTGTGTTCTCTACCAGATTCGTGGGATAGTTTGGTTATTGCAATAGGTAGCAGTGCAACTGCTTTGCAGTTTGATAAAATAGTCTCAGCCTTCCTGATAGAGGAGATGAGACAGAAAAATATGGACAACCATAATGGTGATTCCTTGTCTATACGAGGACGGTCCTAGAATAGAAACAAAAATAAGTCATCGAGTGGGAGATCTAAATCTAGAGGGAGATCTAAATCTCTAGGAAAACCTATAAAGGTGGTGTGATGGAAATGCGGTAAGGAAGAGCACTTCAGAAGGGATTGTAAATCTAAAGCTCCTGATAAAGGAAAGGAATCTGATGATGCTCCTTTTGCAGAGGCGAAAACCACCTCAGATGAAGGTGGGGATGTGTACTTGGCTTATTCAAGTACACATGTAGATCATGAGGCATGGTTGATTGACTTAAGTGCATCCTTTCACTTCACTCCCCATAGAGAGTGGTTCTACGAGTATGAGAAATACGATGGTGGTGATGTCTTCATGGGAGATGATAGGAAGGCTAGAATCATTGGTCATGGAAACGTAAAGTTGAAGTTGCAAGGTGGAAGGGTTAGAACACTGCATATTCCTGCATTAGCCAGAAATCTGATTTCTGTAAGCAAGCTAGATGATGCAGGTGTAAAAACAGTGTTCGAGAAGGATACCTGCAAGATGGTTCAGGGAGCACTGGTATTGATGCGGGTGTTGAGTCGTTAATACGCCATTATTATTGTCACTTGTGAACGTTTATTCCACCCATTTCTACCATTCTTCATCATGTTATTTATTATAATTTATTATATAAATCTATTTTATGATGATTTATGCTCTTACATTATTTATTCTCCTTTATTTATAATAAATTGATTATTATGCATTATTTTACCAGTGATAGTTCTAATAAGTTGGTTGTAACCTTATTTACCATTTTTAGCCTCCAAAGTAACTTCCAGATTGAAGATTTGATTTTTAAATCAGCCAACTCAGAAATTCGCTGGTTTAAGGAGTGACAGTTTTGCGGTTAAGATTCTGAGCAAATGAAGACGAATTTGGAAAATCCGGAACATGGGTTTTGTCCAGAACGGGCCCAATTATCTTCATGAAGAACAGTTTTCCCAAATTCGGCCTGTACAGGGAGAAACGCAGGGTTCTTTGAGAACGATTTTCTCTGATTTGCAGTTGCGGCCGTCCTCCAAATCTCAGCTGCAAAGCCAAATTCGCCTTGTTCTTGTTGATCAAATGAGATCAGAGAGGGGGATGATTTGAGTGAGACGTGATGACAGATTTGGGGAATGAGAAATGATGGACAACGATGGTGGATTATTCATGCTGTAATTCTTAAGCTTTTGTTGTTGTAATGATTCCACAATTGGCTGATTAATAAATGAATTGGGTTCTTCTCATTCTGAAGTGATCCAGCAGCGTCCGCTGGCGGCTAAGGGCCCAGCCTCTGGTGGAGTAAGCTGCTGCTATTGTGTATCATATCTTTCCAATTGCAGTTGTATGATATCTTTTCATGTGTGGATTGTTTATATAGTTTAGTAATCTGATGTATTTGTTATATGTTGTTCCACGCTCTGTTACGACTAATCCATTAATGGTTTCATCCAGCAAGTTTATGTAAGTG
>APFE031199046.1:0-17720 GCA_000404065.3 Pinus taeda
GGATTCACTTAAATAAAACCTATTCTTGAAAATGGGCGAATGGAAGGTTTTAACTCCTAATTTCAAGGGCTAAATTTACCTTTTTTACCCTCTCCCTTAAAATAAGGTGGGCTATTTGAGGTGATTTGTAAAAATGTACTATGATACAAAATATTCGCCCACTAAAAATTTAAAACCCCTTAATTTCGCCAAAGGACGAACATTCGCCCCTAAAATCACCCCTATTCAAAAGTGTTCAAGAGACACACAGGAGAGATTTGGTTGTCACTATAAAAATATCTTTCTATAACTTTAGGCATTGCTTTTACCATAAAAGATTTGATTATGATATCTTTCTTAAGAGTCTTCAAGAGACACACAATAGATATTTTGTTGTCACTATAAAATTATATTTCTATAACTTTAGGCAATGCTTTTACCATAAAAGATTTAATTATGTAAGTTTCCACATTGTGAGAGAGAATTGCAACATCTAGAAATGAAAATATTTTACACATCCTTGCAATCCTATTCTGGTGGATCAGAACAAAATTCATTCCAATGGATGAAAAGAAGCCACTCAAAAAACATATTTTGCTATTTGTAATGATATGAATTTGTAAATCCAAGGCCATTGCAGCTCTCTAAATAATTATTTTCCATTTGTAAACATAAGAATTTATAAATCTAAGAACAAAATTCATTCCAATGGATGAAAAGAAGCCACTCAAAAAACATATTTTGGTATTTGTAATGATATGAATTTGTAAATCCAAGGCTATTGCAACTCTCTAAATAATTATTTTCCATTTGTAAACATAAGAATTTATAAATCTAAGACATGATTGGAACTTTGAAAGTAAAAAACTATTTTGCAAACTCTTAGATCATGTATCATCCATAATTTGAAATATTTTACAGAATTAAAATTCATACACCCGAATTCCAATATACACCAAACCTATCTAGGTAAAAACGTCTTTATAAAAATATATAGAATTAACAAACTAACCATTAATAAGCCACCTAAATTATAAAATTAACAACTAATTAATAACTAATTAACTACCTAACTCATTCCATTAACAATAAAGTGCAAAATTCACAAGAAAAGCAAAACCTATGAAGCAATGATAACTAGTGTTTATAAGTTAGTTATTTTTATTTTATAGAAATCCATGAGGGATAGAAATCCACAAGGGAAAATGAATAACCGTAAATATACAAGGAGAATATAAATGAAATCTATGTATAAAATTAAAAATTTAAAGCTATTATGCATGTGAGAGATGGTGGATGCATGTGTGTTAAAATATTTCATCGTTGCCTTTGTGTGAGTGTGACAATACATATCCCTAAGTCATATGACAAGATTTCAGCAACATCTTATCTCTTCCATGTAAAGTAAGCAAGCAAAATTTCAACTTGAATGAACCCGCTCAATGATAATTGGTATGATCAACTGTAAGTCTTTTCCTAGTTTTCTGTGGCTCATTTCAAACTCGGTCATCGGAATAACTTCAGCAGTCATTTTTTCCATATATTTGGTGATCTCAATTTCACAAGGGCCCTCTTGAGCTGGCTATAATCTCACATGAGAGTCCTGTAAAGTGCATTTTTGTTTATCAGTCCCAACACTTCCCCAGAAGTCCACGTGAAACCAGAAATACAGTGTCATCGGCGATATAATTCGAGAAAGAACCGACCATGGCAAAACACCATCTACCAAGCAGATAGAAATTGGAAAACTGTTTAAAAACAGCTTAGTGATGACAATCCTGGTAGAAGACACTGAAACCAACATGATTATATATTGAAAGTATATGAAAAGTATATAACACATAAAAGCAATACCCATAATGATAAGACGATATCAGTAGAAGTGGAAGCGGTAGATGCTCCTCTGGGTTATAACCTTTTACTGGGATGGAGTTGGGTAAACGAGATGAAGGCCGCCATGTATTCAGTCTTTCTAGTGCTCAAGTTCCCTCATCAAGGAAAAGCAGTCCATCAAGAACTACTCTCTGCTGAAGCTATTCAACTTGTATTTGAATTCACAAATAATACAAAGGTCAAAATGACACCCGAAACAACATAGGAATATAAAATATATAGTAGTCTGAAAATGATTAATTTTTCTGTTTCATCTCAATCTTTATCAATGTCAGATGGTGGCATATCCGCTAATCCCTTTGAAATCTTGAAGCTTGGCGTACCGAAATTCGGTGTTGCTGCTGCTGTGTCATTTACTGTAGTGTAGTCGAGTGTAGAGTCGATTCCAGCACCTCGAATTGCTGTAACGAATTGAGTAAAGAAACAACATACGAATATAAAAGATATAGTAGTCTGAAAATGATTAATTTTTCTGTTTCATCTCGATCTTTATCAATGTTAGACGGTGACATATTTGTTAATCCCTCTGAAATCTTGAAGCTTGGAGTACGGAAATTCGGTGTTGCAGCTGTTGTGTCCTTTACTGTAATGTAGTCGAGCACAGAGTCGATTCCAGCAACTCGAATTGCTGTAACTGCCCCGCCTCAGCCAAAACTGGAAAAATAATGAAGAACCAGGCTTATAGCCATATTTAAATGGCAGGAAGGTGAAGATGGTCCGAGGTGAAGATGGTCCGTTAGTAAAAGGACAGGTATCATAGTTCCAAACCGCATCGTAATCTTCGAAGGCGGTTAGTGCCTGGTTCTTGCCGGAGTTTCCATGGCTTGTGATGATCCAACGGCGTAAAGGTTTTTAATCGTCTAACATAAAGACCGATGGCTCACAACCGGACACGATGACACTTGAGGGAATTGAAAGGGACAGGTATCATAGTACCAAACCGCATCGTAATCCTCGGAGGCGGTTAGTGCCTGATTCTTGCCTGAGTTTCCATGGCTTGTGATGATCCCACAACATGTTTTTAATCATCTAACATAAAGATCGATGGCTCACAACTGGACGCGATGACACTTGAGGGAATTGATCTCAGAGGGAAACAATATATCATCTAGATTGACATGTAAAATGTTACTTAATCCAAATGATCCATTATAGAAGTTCAATATAGAAATATAAAAAGCCAAATAAATTAATTTTACTTGAAAATTAACTCATCTAATTTTAACATTGCTGGGAATTTCGAGCTGCATGACTGAAACTTCAAGTAGTCAGTCTGTCATTGATGGTTCATTGCTATTTATTTCAAAATAAATATTGAATTTTTATTATTTTATTTGTTTATATATATTCTCGTAGTATTTTAAGTTGAGCATATACGCTTTTATTTTCGAGATCCCGAAGTATGTTATATTTATATTTTAAATGAAGTAAATTTTTTTGAATAGAATACTTTTTTTACTTATTAAAATATAAAAATGAAAGTTATTTTTGACTTTATATTTATATTAGCTCAACTAAATAATTTAATTGGGTGAACTTTTCTTATTCAAATGTAATGTCAAATAATAATAAAATTATTTTTTTAGAAATTTATAATAAGAGATGGGACAAATATTAAAACTTATTTTAAATTTATAAATAAAGGTAATTATATTGATTAATGTAATCATATTCATAAGGGTAATTTTATTTTATATGTTATATAAATTTTAGGTATATATATGTGTGGGGATAGTTCAATTGCTCATTAAATTAATATGAAATTTGTGAAAACTGTGAGAGATCCACGGTTAAGGTTACAGAGAGGAGGACATGTACTAGACCTTAGAGGTTTACTAATAGCTTCTTGTTATATATATTATCATTATCATTTTATTATTCAATTCTAAGGTCACGGTTAAGTCAGAGGCAAAATTGGTATATGAGACCCTCTTCTTTGTGAGACAAGGGACCTACCTTTGCGCAACAATTTGACTGCTAAGTCTACGAAGGAATACATACTCTAACCCCCTCTAGTTTGGTTTTGAACTTGTGATCTATTACGAAGAAACACATGCATTACATTAAATACATATAAATACAATAATTATTGGTTTAAGATAGACATACTATCTTAACCATACAATCTAGTTTGTTGAGAGAATATCTCAATCACACACCTAAATAGGACCTAAGATCTCATAGATCTAACAAACTCCTAAAGAAAGCTAATCATTCCATCACAAGACAAGAAGGAATTATATTTTCCAAGTCCTCCCCTTAATGTCTACTTCTCTCCTCTCGATTACAATCACCAAAGCCTAGAAGTGGTCCTAGTGTTCACAATTATCGTTAAAAAAAATATGTTGATGCCCATATAAAGGAACAAAAATCTATTCAAATGCATGGGTACCAACCGCTGCAACCATCAATCCAGCTGGATGTCCTTCATGTACATGGTTCAAACAACTATACATGTACCTACACTTGTAAGGCCTCTCCATCATTATCATTTCAAAATGTTCTAGGCTAGTAACTCCATCAAGTTGTCTCATAACCCTCATAAGAGTGTAGCCGGAAAGTTGGATTATTGAGTTCCACTCTCAAACTCCAAAATCACAGATCCCTCGAATTCCAAGTTGTTGCATAACTTCTCAAGAATACCACTCATCTTCAACAAATTAGGGATCCTTCCCTAGATGCATAACTGTCAAACTATCTCAACAACCATCCATACTAAGCTTTTATTTTCACTTGATTCCTTCTATAATTCGCTTCAAACCACTAAACCAATTTTCTGATATCTTTTGCATGGTATATAATAATGTTGCACATAATTAAAAGTTCTTGAAAAAAAATCCTATACAATTTTATTATACTTCCTTCCCAATCAACGTATTCTAGTGATAATGTAACAACCCTCATAAAAAATCCATGTAAAAAATAATAAATGTAAAATAAGTCCTTGCTCATGGGACATGCATTCGAAGCTGAATGTTAGGAAAAAACATAGTGATGGGGATCACTTGTGATTAATTAATGGCTAGGGAAATTGGCAAAGCCAATGACAAAGGCTCTGGAAAGACATGAGACATTTATTGGCATTTTATTTATGAAAATAATGGAAATTAGGAGAAAAATAAGGTGAAACATCACAGGTTGGATGTGAGGAGGAAAATGAGAAAAAAGAGGCCTCATTAATAAAAAGACTTTTGAGTATCAATTTGTAACCTTTTGTCAGTTCAGTTTTGGAGCTCTCTCCCTCTATTCTCTCTCTCTCATACTCTTGGAAACTTAGAGTTTTCTTAGAGCACTCTTAGAGGAGTGTGGCATACTTGGATTTTTGGAGCAAGAAGGCAAACGAAGAGTAGGAAAGTACAAGAGGACTTCAGGATTTGCACCTACAATGAGTTTTTCTTATAGGTACCGAGTTGTATGTATCTTTTCCTGACTAGTTTTGACATGCATGGCATATGCATGTGGTTTCTTAGTTATGATCTGTTATTGGCATGGAGGATTGCATAGATTGACAATGGATTTTCCTAGCCTTGTCATTTCTTAGATAGTCATTGTGTTTTGTGTTTTACTTCTTCTTTTTTCTGGTTGGTTTTCTCGTCCCATTGGTTGTGGGTTGAGTGATTAGTTCTTGCAAGCCCTGGTTGGAAAAATACTCTGGAAGTCATGTAATAGCTTAGGTTGAGTTACTAACCCTTGAAGCCTTGGTTGGACAAATGCTCTAGAAGCCCTTGGTTGATTGTGTTAGTAGTCTTGGAAGCCCTAATTGGATAAATTATGTGGAAGCCCGACGTTAGTTGTGTGTTGAGTTAATTGTCCTGGAAGCCCTGACTAGAACAAGCGCTCTAGAGCACAGGACAACTTGGGTAGAGACCAATCTGGTGACGGTTTGTGATGTCACGTCGTGAAGTGGAATCACTAGTTGAGGGTTGAGGTGGTTTATCCTCTAGAAGTGCTTGATGGTTTTGATTGATGTGTTTTATGAGATCCCAATTCATGCTTAGAATATGGAATAGAGGTGACTTGTTGAAAGAAAGATTTGGTTCAACCTAGTCTATGATTGGGTGGTTTGAGGAAGTTACATACCTAGTCGGCCTATGCAATCATTAATAAGAGCTCTCTTTCTCATTGGTATTTTAAGGGTAAATATACTTGTTTATATGTGGCTTATATGGCTATTATACCCCTGATATTTCTATTAGTTATATGGTGGTTATGCATGAGTTTTATGATAGTGGAAATGTATGGCTCTCATCATGTTTTAGTTAATCATTGAATGTACAATGAATATATGGCTTAATGGAAGGTAATGCAGTTATTGTGATGAGGCATCAATGCTTCTTAGTAATTCTCAGATAAGTATGAGACCCCTATGCTCAGATATGTTGTTTAAACCTATAGATTGCATATTTGTGACATGTTTGATGAAATTTGAATCATGGCTAGTAGGGGTATAGTCAATTCCTTGTTTAATTAATTTCATTTGTATCATTGTTCCGATGTTATATTTCATTTTTAGAGGTTTCATGGAGTTTTGGTTAGTGACCTAAGTCCTAGCCTAAAATAGTGGAACAAAATTCAGAGTCACTAGCACAAAACAACCTAGGAAATTCCCAATTCACATGCATGCCCATGATGTCGGAGAAGCTATAGGCTCCTAGTCACACTCACGACCATGTTATGGGAGTGATTGAGGGTTTAATGTAGTAGAATGTCATTTTTTCTAAGGGGTTAGTCACATGGGAGGTTCTTATGGCTCCTGGGGGTTCTCTAGTATGTCTGGAAGGTCTGTGTAGTGTGTTCTATCAGTTCCACTTATTAACTAACACATGGGGAGTTGAATCATATCCTAGTAACTCTTTGTCACATCTTTACCTCAGTTGTTAGGTTACTTGGGTAGATGTGGGAGGAGTGTGTTACAAAGTGGTATCAGAGCATGGTTCACCCCTCGCACAAGATTGGTGGTGTGTTGGTCATGCATTCATGTTAGTTTCATATGTGTTACTCATACATGTGGTCTATGTGTTTGTTGCATATGCATGGTGTTGACCATGGTTGTAGTGGTGTCATAATGTGAAGGATGATGGTGTTGTCATGGAATGTTTCTTCAAGAGTGTATGTTGATTATGCATGTCACAGCTTATATATTGTTATGCATAAATTGATATGGTTGTTGTTGTCATACATGAGGTCATGATGTGTAGTTGATATATTCGTGCACTAGTGACTAGATTATATTTAAAATGATGTCTATATGTTGTTATATATATAACCTATATATCTATATGTTGTTATGATTATTCTTATACATCTATCACGCTAAATTGATTGATTTTTCAAATGAGATATCCTCCCCGAATTATGCTAAGGTACGTTGGTTTATTTATGATTTGATTTAGCTGACATAAGATGCCTTGTAGAAAAGAGATTAAAGTGTTGGATGTAGAGCATGATTGTTCAGAGGTCTTTGTTTTAGCTGGATGTATACCCCAGGAAGTTTGTACACCTCTCCACACGGGCGAGTGTGGGGGGGACTTGTCCCTCCCTGGCGGGGGTCTGGGGGGCTCGAGCCCCCATGGTTGCTGGGTCCGGGGGCCAATGGTCCCCTGGCGGGGGTCTGGCGGCAGTGCCCTTGAAGCTAAAAATAGATGTAAAATTTCCTTGTAAAAGTATAGTAATTTCTAGTCAATCTAGGTCGTTCATTAGGCGGATGATCTGGTGGTAGAACCTATGTTTAGTTTAGGATTTTTTGCCCTAGAAGGAAACCCCTCTCTTTGTATGAGGGCATTGTATTTGAGGCTGTGTAATAGATGTGTATTCTCTGAGCGAGAAGTAGAGAGGTGAGACGGTGAGAGAAAACAGAGGATATTATAGTGGATCTGTTGTAGGTTGTGTCTCTTCATTTTGCTGGATAATAGAAAGAAAGGACTGACTGTTTGGGTTGGACATAGCCCAAACTGGGTGTACCATGTATATCTGTGTCTCTCTTGTTTTATGCATTTTCTGTGTTTATATTTATGCAATATTTTATGTGTTCCATTGCTCCGCAATATATATAATTTTCTAACAACTTATATCAGAGTCGAAGGTCTATTTGGCTGATAAATTCACAGGAAAGAAGGGTTCGTCATTCGAGTGGGAGCAATGGCGGAAGATGGTAAGTTTATTGTCGAGAAATTTAACGGCCAAAACTTCTTGATATGGAAGATGCAAATGGAAGATTATTTGTATCAGAAATATCTACACCTACCATTAGGTGGAAAATCAAAGATGTCGATGGGTATGACAGATGAAGAATGGAACCTTCTCGATAGAAAGACACTCAGAACAGTACAGTAGTGCCTCATAGCATTAGTTGCCTTCAAAATTTTGAAGGAAACAACGACAGAGGGTTTGATTAAGGTGTTGGAGAAACTATATGAAAAACCCTCTGCCTCAAACATGGTATTTCTTATGAAACAGTTATTTAATATGAAAATGTCAGAAGGTGGATATGTTGCAGACCATTTAAATGATTTTAATACTGTTACAATTCAGTTATGTTCTGTAGGGGTAAACTTTGATGATGAAGTTAGAGCTCTATTATTATTGTGCTCATTGCCAGAAAGCTGGAATGGTTTAGTGATGGCCATTAGTAACTTTGTGTCTGGATCTAGTACTTTAAAGTTTGATGATGTTTTCGGTGCTATCCTTAGGAAGGAAATGCGACGAAAAATCTCTAGTGAGACATCGGGTAATGCTTTGAGTGCAGAGTCTAGGGGAAGAAAAATGGAAAGAGGAAAGAGCTAAGGATATCACAGTAAATCAAGGAAAGGCAGATCCAAGTCTAGATCGGGGATAGTGTGCTGGAAATGTGGAAAGAAAGGACAACTAAAGAAAGACTGTAGATCTCGGAAGGGAAAAGGAGATGCACAACAAGAAAACAATCATGAAGCAAATGTGACAGGTGAGGTGTTACAAGATGCTTTGATTATTTCTTTTGAAAATATTATTAATTCCTAGGTCGTAGATTCAGGGGCCTCATTCCATCCACACCCGATAAGAAATATTTTCATGACTATGTTCAAGGAGATTTTGGACAAGTTCGTTTGAGTGACGATAAACCCTGTAAAATTGTTGGAATGGGTAAGGTTCTTGTAAAAAAGCAGAATGGAAACCAATGGCTATTAAGGGAGGTAAGGCATGTTCCAGATCTAAAGAAAAATATGATTTCAACAGGGTAGTTAGGTGGTGAAGGTTGTGTGACAACTTTCACAGATAAAGCTTGGAAGGTCACCAAAGGAACCCTCGTAATAGCAAAAGGTGAAAATGTTGGTACATTGTATTTATGCAATGGTATTTTTAACTCTATTAATGCTTTAACTTCCAAAGGAGCAGATGCAGCATTATGGCATCATAGGCTCGGACACATGAGTGAAAAGGGGATGAATATTCTTCACTCGAGGAATTTGTTGCCGAGTTTGAAGAATGTTGATTTGGACTTTTGTGAGAATTGAATTTATGGAAAATAGAAGAGAGTCGGATTTCTCAAAGTTGGGAAAGAAAAGAAGAGCGAAAAATTACAGCTTGTGTATACAGATGTATGGGGACTTGCTCAGGTATCATCTCTCGGTGGCTCTCGTTATTATGTTACTTTTATTGATGATGCAACTAAAAAAACTTGCATTTACTGTATTGAGAATAAATCTGATATATTTGATACTTTCAAGAAATGGAAAGCTTTGGTTGAGATTGAGACAGGTAAGAAATTGAAGTGTTTTACATCAGACAATGGAGGTGAATATTGTAGCAAAGAGTTTGATAGGTACTATTCAGAGAATGGTATTCGCAGAGAGAAGATAGTTCCAAGAACACCACAAGAAAATGGTGTGTCAAAAAGGATGAACAGAAGAATCATGGAGCGTGCAAGGTGCATGAGATTGCATGCAAGATTGCCTTTATAGTTTTGGGCAAATGCTGCAGATACTACTATTTATCTAATAAACAAAGGGCCTTCAAGTTCCTTGGATGGTGGTGTTCCAGAGGAAGCATCTACAGTTAAAAGGTAAACTACTCCTTTTTAAAGCCTTTTGGTTGTGAGGCCTTTGTCTATATTGATAAAGAAAATAGAACAAATCTTGAGGAAAAGTAAAAGAAATGTACCTTTATTGGATATGGTGTTAATGATTTTGGTTATCGCTTATATGATTATGAAAATCACAAAATCATTAGGAGCAGAGATGTGATATTCAATGAAAAGGTCTTGTATAAGAATTAGTTGCAGGAAAAGAAACAGGAAAAAGAAAACAAGGAATACACAGTTCTTGATGAAATCACTGAAAAAGTAAAGGTGCCTAAAAATAATAATAATCAACAAAAACAAGAAAAACAACCACCACAATAGCAACAAGCATCCCAAACACCTGAAAGTGGTGTTAGAAGATCTACTAGGATAAGTAGACCCCCTGAACGATACTCTTCTTCATTATATTATTCATTGTTGACTGATTCTGGTGAACCCGAATGTTATGAAGAAGCAATGGAGGTTGATGTTGGGCCGTTAATATGCCATTATTATTATCACTTGTGAATGCTTATTCCACGCATTTATACCATTCTTCATCATGTCATTTGTCATAATTTATCATATAATTCTATTTTACGATGAATTATGCTCTTATGTAAAAATATTATTTCTTCTCCTTCATTTCTAATAAATTGATGATTATGAATGATTTTATCAATGATAGTTTCAATAAATTAGTTGTAACAATATTCACCATTTTTAACCTCCAAGATAATTTCTAGATTGAAGATTTGACCATTAAATGTGCCAACTCAGAAATTCGCTGGAATAAGAAGTGACAGTTTTGCGGTTGAGACTCTGAGCAAATGAAGACAAATTTGGAAAATTTGGAACATGGGTTTTGTCCAGAACGGACCCAATTAACTTTATTATGGAACAGTTTACTCAAATTTGACTTTTACTGAGAGAAACGCAGGGTCCTTTGAGCACAATTTTCTCAGATGTGTTGTTGCGGTCGTCCTCCAAATCTCAGCTGCAAAGACCAAATTCGCCTTGCTCTTGTTAAAAGTTGAATGATAATATATTTTCTTGTTGATCAATTGGTTAGAATCAATCCAATTTTGTAATAAAAATCATGTTGTAATTATCTTTGTTGTAACTTCTCTCTGATCTCTCTCTATTTAAATGAGAACAAAGATCAGAGAAAGGGATGATTAATTTGGAGACGGATGATGAATTTAGAGATGGAGACTTAAGGATTTAGAATTATTATTTGAATTAGAGATTTAGAAGTAAGGATTCATGATAGAATAGGAGGAAAAGGAGATTGTTGCATGTTGTAATTCTCAAAGCTTCAATTGTTGTACTGATTTTACAATTTGATGATTAATACATGATTTGGGAGTTGTTGTTCATTCTATTCATCTGAAGTAACCCAGCAGCATACGCTGGCGGCTAAGGGCCCAGCCTCTGGTGGAGTATGTTGTGGCTGTTGTATATTATATTCTAGTTCATGCGTGGTTTTCATTATTAGTTTCGATCGGTAATATGATGTGTTTTGTTATTTTACATCATGGTTCTGTTATATCTGATTTATGTTTAATTGAGTAATATCTTTCTCTATGACAGGAATGCCGTATTGATTCATCTTGACTTGGTAATGCATTTATGTTCTTTTAATCATTGATATAACGTTGCTGTTCCTTACAGAATGTATTGTTGTTCAATTATATCGTATCCGTGTTGTAACACTTATTAATTGGTATTACTGGCTTCATCTTAGAGATTATATTTCCTTGCGATTGTTGGATCTATTGATGTTTCTGTTCCATTATAAAATACAATCGTATTCTTTATAACTAAGACTGATAAGTGGATTACAAAGATCATATTACCATTAAGGTGTGTTATGTGTTACATTGTTGTGTATTTATGTTTGGCTTTCAAGCGTTGTTTCGTATTTCATCATTAATCAATGCTATTCCATTTTGATGTGTTGTTCAATCTGTCCTTAAGAGTGAAGGATTTCCATTTGATTCCTGTAGGTCACGATTTGTGCATTTGATCTTGTAGACTAAGGTGTTACTGCTTGTTAGACTTAGTTGCTGTTACAGTTTCTTGTTTTTTGTTCCATTTCAGGTTTGCTGTTCTATTTCTTAATTGTTGTTCCATTTCTTATCTTCCGTTTCATTTCCTATCATTTGTTATTTTGGTGTGAAGAACAATCTCAGGCTGTAGTAACCATTGACATCTAATGTTCGGCTCCCAGATCCACGATCTATTCTCTAGTTTCCTTTTCCTTCAGTTTACAAAGGGATGAGTTATTACTACTGAACCCTTGACTGATGAATTGCTTAGTTTCCTGAATGTGAAATTTAGTCCTTAAAGAGTAGTTTGTTGTAGCCAAGCATCCATTTATCTTGGTATTTTGAGCACTATACTACATCTTTCATAAAATTACTCTTGAGTAAATAGCCGCCTCAGACTGAATACACTCTTGAAATAAAAAGTCATCCCTGGGATGAAAATTAATGTGAAGGTAATTAGAAGTTAAAAAGATCATTTTTATCGCTCGACATTTTGGCATCGTGGCTAGGGAGAGTGTAGCCATTTTTAAAAGAGTAGTGTGCATCCGATGAGTGTCTGTTAGGAAAGAATTTGGTATTAAAAACAGAAGGTAAGAACCTACGTACGGAGCATGTAAAAGCCCTGCTCCCCCACCTTCTTTTCAACAGAACTGTTAAAGAACTTAGAGTAAAAATAGATGTTTGAATTTTTGTGTAAATGACTAGAAAAAAATAGAAATTTTGAAAAACAAATCTCATGATTTTTCTCAAGTGGTGATGTAAGCACCACCCATTTCACTAACCAATTGACAAGAACATTTGAAGGAGCCTTAAATAAACACATGAAGGACATCTTCCATTATGGTAAGAAATGACTCACATTTCTACTTTTGAATTTCCTATCAAAGATCTAGGAGGAGTGACACAAATGCACGTAATTCCCCCATCTTTACCAAATTTTCATGGTTTAGCAAATGAAGATCCAGATACATTCTTATTTGAGTTCGAAATACTTTGTAGAGGATATGATTATTGTACTAATGATCAAAGATTGAAAGTGTTTCCTCTTACTCTAAAAGGAGCAGCTCTCCGATGGTTCATGAGCCTAGGTGGGAATTGCATCCAATCATGGGAGGACATGAAGAACATATTCTTTAAGAAGTACCAACACTATTGCAAATCCAATGAAGATATTTTCGATATGATGCAAGGGGAAGATGAAAGCTTGGAGGACTATGTAGATCGATTTCAATACAACCTTCAAAAATCAAAACATAAGCATTTGTTAAAAGAGATCTTAAAAACACTCCTTCTTAAAGGAATCAAAGATGAATTTTTAGAACTCTTAAATCTAATAGGAAAAGGTTCTTTTTCAGTTATCATATGAGGATGTTTGTGAGTTGTGCAGAAGGTATTCAAGAGGAATCTCCAAGGCTAGTAAGAATTCTAGAGATGCTTGTTCTTTCTTTTACAAATCTGCTACAAGAATAGGAGACATAAGAGCTGAAATCAATGCTTTATTTGAAAATTTTAAAGTTTATTTTATTAGCTCTCTAAATGAAAAATTTGATGTTTTGCAGGTTCCTAAAAATAAAAAATTTGATGAAGTGTTTTGCCCTCATGACCAAAAGGAGCATACCATAGATGGTTGTTCTTCCTTATCTAGGATGGAAGTATCATATCAAAGAGGTGAGGAAGTTGCAACAAGGTCAAAACCATGGAAATCATGGCCTACAGGTATGGTTCAAAACACTTCTTCTCCATTCTCTTACTTGCATAATCCATTATGGAATACCCATGTTCTAGGGCAGCCATGTCAATTTCAATATAACTACCAATCTTATCTACAAGTTTGGCATGGTTCACCTTATGATTGCATGACTAATCTCCCTCATCTTGTAGCACAAGAACATTATCCATATTCTCCACCATCTCTTCCACAACATCTTGCTTGCATATCAAATTTATCCACTCAACCCAACCAATCACATCATCACAATGCTCCATTCCTTACACATTTTTCTGCTCAACTAATTCCACACCCTCACCACAATAAACTAGTACGACATACTTACAATGTTGAACTGCCAAATTTACCCACCCTTCCCACCCATTCTATCTCACATGTGTCATTAGAGAAAACTTACAATGAGATTTAGAATGTTTCAAATTCAAAAATTGTAGAAGCTATGGAAGAAAATGAGGTTTCTTATAGTATGTATCAACAAGCTATTTTAAAAGCTCAAGAACTTCAGATCTGATGGATATGAGAAATCAAGAAAGTAATGGATACATTAAAGATGGGTTTCACTCCATCCTTTGTTTGCAACATCACTCTATGCTTCAACAATTTTTGATACCATTTTTTCAAGGGAAGTTGGCTTCTCATACCCTAATATTCATTAATATGCATTTTTCAAATTTGAGTATGTGTATACATGAAGCCTTATTTCGAAAATGGATCCACTGGAAGTACTCATATACGTAGTCATATTCATTTTTCAAATCAAAATAGGTTAGTGTAGAAAATAAAATAAATAAGGGAATAAATAAATGCATTTTGTTTTTTAATGTAAAACTAGTTGTTTTTTGTTGCAACATGCTATGAAAATCAACATTGATGATAATTTTTTAATTCATTTGTGTATGTAGATGAATTATAATATAAATAATAGTTCTATAAACACTCATATTCAATTTTATCACCAATATTGAAAAAATGCTTCAATATCATATTTTTTTTTTGGCTTGTGGGCTTGATGGAATTTAAAATAGTCGGGACAGTCATGTTTTGAGGGACCAAAAGGGAATATTTTTAAAACCTGTTTCTATGGTAGATTTCCCTATGAATCTAGTTTACAATTCAATTTGAATCACTCATTTTTTATATTTTATCGGGAAGTTATGATCAAAATACTGACTGTCTATCGTAAATCAACACTCTTAAAACTCTGTCTTTCTGGCTGTTCTTTATAGTATTTTACCTATCAATTATTATTGTCTTTAAAACCTATTTCTATTGGAGATAAATAAATGAAACTATTTTCATTTACAATTTCAATCATTCGAATCTGACATCAAACGAAAAAGTTACGCTTGAAATATCAACTGTTGGTCTAAGACGGGTAATCGAAAACGACTCTATTATGCAGGTTGTTCTAACTAAAATTGACATATCATATCATTGAATTTTTAAAACCTGTTTCTATTGGAAATACACCCTTGAATTATCTTTCATTTGGCTTTGGAATCACTCAATTTAGACGAAAAACAAAGTTGTGATTAAAACACTGTAGGTTAGCATGCTTGGCCACTGCTCTTCCGCAAGCGTCAAATAAATTTTACTTTGTTATTTTCTCCATGGATTTGTTCTACAGAGTAACTACTTGTTAGTTTTTTTGCATAATTCTTGGATTAGGGGAGCCTGCACACCTCTCTTTCTCCATGATTTAATGTTTTATTGCATGTAGATACTCGTTTTTTGCAGGTCTTGGGAAAATAAAGAAGGTCAATTTACGGACAAGTGATTTTTGAAAGAAATTTTAAATGAAACAAAGGAATTTCATCTAACCCATTACCCAATGGATTCATAATAGAAGAAATGAAGAATTGATTTCCATTTGAAGATTCATGTCTTATCACTGCTGCAAAAACCTTTTTCAAAGAGATCATTTTTTTTACATAATATCATCGCTGTTGTAACTTAATTTACTTATTTACATACTGTTTTTTTAAATAAAATGTTGTTTCTTTTCTGATTTCTCTTATATTTTGTGTTTCAGGTGTTGCTTCATTCAAATTGTAACATATCTTCAACATCAATTCCGTGAACAACTAATTTGTTTTTTGCATGTTTTCATTTTATGATAGTCCATTTTGTTGTTCCTTTTTCACGTTTTGTTGTTCCTTTTCGAAATGGAACAACACTTCCGCACTTTCACATTTTGCTATTTGTTTTCAAAATGAACCAACACATTTTTTTGTTCTTTTTTGAAATGGAACAACACTTCTGCACTTTCATGTTTTGTTGTTCCCTTTTGAAATGGAACAATACTTCTGCACTTTCACGTTTTGTTGTTCCTTTTCAAATGGAACAACACTTTTTCACTTTCATTTTTGTTGTTCCTTTTCAAAATGAAGCAGCATGTTTTGTTGTTCCTTTTCGAAATGGAACAACACTTCTGCACTTTCACGTTTTGCTATTCCTTTTCGAATCGAACAACACTTCTGCACTTTCACGTTTTGTTGTTCCTTTTCGAAAGGAACAACACTTCTGCACTTTCACATTTTTGTTGTTTCTTTCCAAAGGAACAACACTTTCACATTTCTACTGTTCATTTTCTAAAGGAACGACATTTGTGTTTTTGTTGTTCCTTTTCTAAAGGAATGACACTTTTAGTATTTGCTATTCCTTTTCCAAAGGAATGTCACTTGCGTTTTTTTGTTCCTTTTCCAAAGGAATGACACTTTTGATTTTTGTTGTTGTTTTTTCAAAGGAACGACACATTTCATTTTTGCTGTTCCTTTTCCAAAGAAATGACACTTGTGGTTTTCGTTGTTCCTTTTCCAAAGGAACGACACTTTTCATTTTTGTTGTTCCTTTTCTAAAGGAATGACACTTGCATTTTTGATGTCCCTTTTCCAAAGGAACGACACTTTTCATCTTTGTCATTCCTTTTCCAAAGGAATGGCACTTGCGTTTTTTGTTGTTTCTTTTCCAAAGGAATGACACTTTTCAGTTTTGTTGTTCCTTTTCCAAAGGAATGACACTTGCGTTTTTGCTGTTCCTTTTCTAAAGGAACGACACTTTTAGTTTTTGCTGTTCCTTTTTCCAAAGGAATGGCATTTGAATTTTCGCACTTTTTTGTGTGTATTTTTGCTTTTTGGTGTGCATTTCCTTTGTTTTTCCCTACAAAACAATGGAAACTTTGAAACGGGAACTATAAACTCAAAACGAGAATTCTGGAAAAAAAAATGCCAAAAAAACATCAAAAACAGTGCTAAAAACGAAAAGTGTGTATATTGGAATAATGTTTTTTTTTAGGGCTAATTTTGAACATGTTTTAAAAATGGCAGTGAAAACAAAATTTTCGTGCAAAATATAGCTTGAAAACGAAAAAGTGATTATACTGGAACAATGAATTTTTTTTAGGGCCAATCTTCAAATTTAAAAAAAATGCTAGTAAAATGATCTAACAACATAAAAGTGTCTCATAACTTCTCATTTAACACCATATGAAAATAAAAAAATTTATTTCAAGAGACGATGCATACATCAGTTAGATAAACTGTCTGAAACAATTATTCAAAATCACTCATATTTTCTTGCATGCCATCAGAATTCACATCTTCAGATGAGTGACTGGATGCTGATGAAGATGTTCCATATTCTTCTCTTTCATCAACTAGTGCCCCATGTGAGACTACATGCATGCCCATCATTTCCGATTTCAAAATTCTTCTAGATCTACGACTGGTTTCAACAGACTCCCATCTCAATATTGTTCCTTCTGGTAACAACCTTCTCAGAATCTCTATCGTCTTGAAGCGAAGAGTTCCCCTCTTTGTTAAATTGAAGTCATAAACAAGTATCTCAACATCCTCCAATTTCAATATGTTTGTGCGGCGACGATTTATATTCGTACCCTTTATTTTTCTCTTTCCGCCATTTTTTTGTCAACTACCATCTATGGCTTATACACACCATTGAATGGGTGTGCATTTGTGGCATACCAATGTACTTCAACACTTGTAACATCCTCATTTTCTGTAAAGACCTTTAT
>APFE031199046.1:41274-66246 GCA_000404065.3 Pinus taeda
TAAAAAGGTAAACTACTCCTTTTTAAAGCCTTTTGGTTGTGAGGCCTTTGTCCATATTGATAAAGAAAATAAAACAAATCTTGAGGAAAAGTCAAAGAAATGTACCTTTATTGGATATGGTGTTAATGATTTTGGTTATCTCTTATAGGATTACGAAAATCACAAAATCATTAGGAGCAGAGATGTAATATTCAATGAAAAGGTCTTGTATAAGAATCAGTTGCAAGAAAAGAAACAAGAAAAAGAAAGCAAGGAATACAGAGTTCTTGATGAAATCAATGAAAAATTAAAGGTGCCTGAAAATAATAATAATCAACAACCATAAGAATAACAACCACCACAATAGCAATAGGCACCCCAAACACTTGAAAGTGGTGTTAGAAAATCTACCAGGATAAGTAGACCCCCTGAACGATACTCTCCTTCATTATATTATTTATTGTTGATTGATTCTGGCGAACTCAAATGCTATGAAGAAGCAATGCAAGTTGTAAGCAGGAAGAAGTTGGAGGTAGCCATGGAAGAAGAGATGGACTCCTTAATGCATAACCAGACTTGGGACTTAGTCAGGTTTCCTGCAGGAAAAACTAAATTGAAGAATAAATGGGTTTATAGGCTGAAGGAAGAAGATGGAGGAAAACAGAGGTACAAAGCTAGACTTGTGGTGAAGGGGTTTGCATAGAAGAAAGGTATTTATTTTGTTGAAATATTTTCTCCTATTGTTAAAATTACTTCAATCAGAACTATTATAAGTCTAGTAGCAGTTGAATATTTTCATCTTGAGCAGTTAGATGTAAAGACATCCTTTCTCCATGGGGATTTGGAGGAAGAGATATATATGCAGCAGCCACAAGGATATGAGGTGAAAGGGAAGGAGAAACTAGTGTGAAGGTTGAAGAAGAGATTGTATGGCTTAAAACAGGCTCCAAGGTAGTGGTATCTAAAATTTGACAAGTTTATGTCTGAACAAAGTTAAATACTAGATGTCACTTTGGTCATTGTGTTTATCTGAAAAGGCAAAATGATGGCAGCTATATTATATTGTTATTGTATGTAGATGACATGCTTGTTGCAGGGTCTAAGATGTAGCAAATAAATGTGCTCGAAAGAAAATTGCCAAATTCATTTGCAATGAAGGATTTGGGAGCTACAAAACAAATCCTTGGTATGAGAATCACTACAAGATATGTATTTACTATTGGTGGAACAACTATCAGTTGGGCTTCAAAAATCCAAAGTGTTGTTGCACTTTCAACAACAGAAGCAGAGTATGTTGCTACTATAGAGGCTAGTAAAAAAATGATTTGGTTACAAACATTTGTGGGTGAATTGGGTAAGGAGCATGATATAGGCACGTTATACAGTGACAACCAAAGTGCCATTCATCTTACAAAGAACTTAGCATTTCATTCTAGCACTAAACACATACATCTCAAGTACCATTTCATACGATCAGTGTTGGAAGATGGAGAGTTGAAGCTGAAAAAGATACACATTAGCTAGAATCCTGCAGATATGCTAACAAAAGTTGTAACTAGGGAGAAACTGAGAATATTCCTAGTTTCAATTGGTCTTCAAGGATGACGATGAATATGAGAAACAACCAGGTCCAAAGAGGAGTCATTGTCTAGCAAATGAAGAAGCGATGGAGTTGCTACAATCATTCTCCAAGTGGGAGATTGTTGGATGGGGAGCATGATTGTTTAGAGGTCTTTGTTTCAACCGGATGTATACCCCAGGAAGTTTGTACACCCCTCCACGCGGCGAGGGACTTGTCCCCCCTGTGCAGGTCTGGGGGGGCTAATCCCCTCTGGCTAGGTGATCCGGGGGCAAGCGGTCCCCTGGCGGGGGTTCGGGGGCAGCGCCTCCGAAGCTAAAAATAGATGTAAAATTGCCTTGTAAAAGTATAGTAATTTCTAGTCAATCTCGGTTGTTCATTAGGTGGATGATATGACAGTAGAACTTATGTTTAATTTAGGGTTTTTTCCCCTAGAAGGCAACCCCTCTCTTTGTATGAGGGAATTTTATTTGAGGCTGTGTAATAGATGTGTATTCTCTAAGCGAGAAGCAAAGAGGTGAGACTGCGAGATAAAACAGGGGATATTACAGCGGTTTTGCTTTAGGTTGTGTCTCTTCATTTTGCTGGATAATAGAAGGGAAGGACTAGTTTATTTGGGGTGGACGTATCCCAAACTAGGTGAACCACGTATATCTGTCTCTCTCTTGTTTTATGCATTTTTTGTGTTTATATTTATGCAATATTTTATGTGTTGCATTGCTCTGTAATATATATAATTTTCTAACATAAAGATGACTAGAAAGATGGTAGACTGCATGTTTGGTGAAATTAATTTCTTAATAAATGAATAAAACAACTAATCTCTTAGAAATTAATTATCAACCCGAGGAGCATCTTCTTATTTCAAGGCAATCGACAAAATATATGCATAAGAATACCAACAACTAACACAGGTTCTATATGATTGTATTCTATACTATCAAGCTCATTCAATAAGAAATAAAATGTAAGACTTGAATAATAAAACTAAAGTTAAAAAGAAGAAAGTAAATGAAAAGAAAAACAATAATGCTAATCACATTTCTTAAATCACTGCTAAATTAAACCACACCTTGCTAAATTGAAAATTTAATCTATTGACAACATAAATCAAATGCTAATCTAGAGCAACAAATCAAGAAATCTAGAAATTGCAAGAGACAACGAATCTGGAAACTGCAACAAACAACAAATTAGTTAAAAGAAAGGAAATCTACTTTAACAAATGACAATTGAAATTCAAATAAACAAATACATAACTACACTAATTTACATGTTCAAGGCAACACCTCTTCCAAGGTAGTGGGCCCAAATACCCAAGAGTCAGTTCTTCCTTGAGAAGTAACTCATATCAGATTACAAATAACGGATGTAGAACTCAACGGATAATTGCCTTCATTAAAACATATGAGAGAAATAATTACAACATAATGAAGCTCTTAGCTTTGCCTCAAATTCAACAATTATTCATCCTCTCATCTCTCATCTGTTATCTCTTCTCCTACATCCTATCTAAGAAATGTCCATATCCTATATGCTAATTATCTCTCATTATTCCACAATTATCCTTCTCAATTATCCTCTAATTCTCTTCTAATTCTCCTCATATTATCCCCTTCTCTTTGATCTCTGTTTTCATTTAAATACACAGAGAGCAAAGAGAATTTACAAAAAAGATGATTAAAAAATCATTTCCATTACAAAGTTTGATTGTAAAAAATGAATTGATCAGCAAGATCATTTTCATCAACATTCAATAGGGACAATTTGAATTTGGTATTGCAATTGGAAGAATTTGGAAAACGGCCACAAGAACAAATCTGAGAAAATAGTCTTCGAAGAACCTTCCTTTTCTCTTAATACAAAAGGAATTTTGGAAAATGGCTTATGAAAAAACTAATTCGGTCCGTTCTAGACAATACCCATGTTTCATATTTTCTAGATTCTCCTTCAGTTGTTTGAAATATCTGATGCAAAACTATCACTACTTATTCCAGCGAATTTCTTAGTTGAAATATCTAATTGTGAGTGGGAGATCAAATTTGAAATCTGGAAGCGATCTTGGAAGCTAAAATCATGAGTGATGTTACAACAAATCCATTATTAAACCATCATTGGTAAAATCATGCATAGTAATCATCAATTTATTAAAAATAAAAGAGAAAAATAGTACTTATCCATAAGAGCATAAATAATTATAAAATGGAATTATATGCTAAATTATCACAAATGACGTGATAAAGAATGGTAGAAATGGATGAAATAGACATTAAAAGGTGATATTAATAATGACAAATTTGTGGCCCAACACTACAGTTCACGAGATTCTCCTTATGGATTAGATGAGCAACATGGGGTTGGGAATTATTCTGAATTACAAGACAAACCAAGAAGCTTGAAGGAAGAAATAATGATTTGTAAAGAAAATAATGACAAAATCATGGAGGCACAAGAGAAACAAGTAGAAGTCAATGCAGTAATCCTTTAGAGTTTGTTAGAATTGAAAAATAGGTATGACTTTGGATAAACCATAGGAAGGAGGACATAACTAATGGGACATATGGCAGTAGATCTCATTGTGGGCACAGGTTGGACATAGAGGACATGATTAGAGATGGCAGGTCCTTGGACACTCTAGATAGGAGAGGTTATAGACACATACTATTCTATTTTTGGTTTCTGACAAGAACTATGATCATCGTCATTATCATCCTTTCAAAAGAATGACAAGCAATATTTTCCGCATGATTTTAAGAAAGAAAAATAAACCTACATTTTATGGAAAGATGAAGAAGTCACATGATGTAGAAGTGTGGTTGATTGGAATGAATAAGCTCTTCAAATTGCATGAAGGCCAAAATAAATACATTCAGTATTAATTAAGGTAAAGTAATTATCTGGTGGGAAGATGTAAAGAATGTCATAGATATTTATGAGAAGTATTTTAGTTGGAGTAAATTCAAGATACTATTCAGGAAGAGGCATCTATCAGAGAGGTACTAGATGACAGGGCAAAAGAGTTTCATGATCTAAGGATGGTATCTATGACTAATGAAGAGTACACTAGAATATTTTTGAATCTACTAAGGTATGTTCCTTACCTCAAGGAGGAGAAGGCCAACATTCAGAGATTCATCAGTGGGTTGTCCTTAGCACTAAAAGATAGAAATGAGTTTGATGCGCCTATATCATTGCAGGAGGCCATCTGGAAGTTAAATCATTGTTATGAGCAATCAAAGCACAAATTTAAGACTAACATAGATTGGAAAATTAATACAAAGAACAAAGGAAAATGGGACAAGAAGCGAGAAAGATATGAGGGTACAGGTAACGAAACGAATGTAGTTCCATCTAAGAATTTCAACGCGCATATAGCAGGGAAAAGGACTTCAATCTAAGGAGCATAATAAGGATGAAGGTTGAGAGCCTTTGGAATGTTGGACTTGTGGGGGAGAGCATCACAAGAGAGATTGTCCACAACATCATGGTGGTAGACCCTAGATCTACAGCGCTCAAGAAACACAGATAGTGGGAGATGTTGGATAGAGTATTATGAGGATCTATGAAGTGCTCGATAATAGGTAGGTATATCACCATGTGCCTATTATATAGATGGAAGGTAAGCTTTGTCATCAAGTTGTTTCTATTTTGATTGAACCTAGATATTATTATAGTTATGTTAATCTAGACCTCGTGGATAAGTGTGGTATGAATAAAGAAATACATGAAAAGTCTTGGTTAGTGTAGTTGGCTACAGGTACAAAGAAGAAAGTTAATCTTTGGGTAAGAACTTGTGCATTTGATTTGAATGGTATACATACCTGAGCACATTTGAATGTATTGTTGTTGGCATCATATAGTATGTTGTTGGGCATGGGTTGGTTGTATCTTCTAGCACCAAGGTAGATTGTTATGAAAAGGCTATTGAGTGCTTGGATGTTAATGGGGACCAAAGAGTTTTGCAGGGTAAGACGAAAGCTATGCACACCGATCTTGATCTGATGGTACCTTGAGAATCCATTAGTAAATTAATAAGCCTCCTAACCTCCAACATTTTCCACTACTTCATCTGTGAATGGTGTAGCAAATGGATCATTGAAACAAGCATCATTCAACTTCCTCAAATCTACACATATCTAAATTTCACCTTGTGTTTTCTTCTCCTAAACCACCATGGGACTAACCTAGTCTGATTATTCAATAGGTTCAATAATCTTGAATGTAAGCATACTATTTAATTCTTCGCACACATTTTATTCATATTTAGGATTCCTTCGGTAGGGGTGCTGCTTCAATGGCTTCGCATCTAGATTTAATGTGACCTTCATGACACCCAAATCCCCTACTATCCCCTTTAGAACAAAAAACTTGGTGGGAAACAAGTCTTGATACTCCCATAGTAGTTCCACAACTTTTTCCAATTTATATTCATCCCAATAGCCGCCTATGTTTGGAAACTTTGGCTGCACTTCCGATCCAATATTCACCTGCTTGATCTTCAAGAGCTGTGAAATATGAGGAACGCCTTCCGTAGGCCCTACGATTTTTCATTGTCCTTCCAAGTCAGGAATATTGATGTTCCTAGGATATTCTTTGCCTTCTGCAGTGGTCACATTGTAACATTCGAGTGGATGGCGCAATGACGTACTCCAATTTCATTATTCCCATGCAACAGTTTTATCAGGAATTCTGAATATTACAGCTTTGTCTCTTGTAACACTTCATCAATACTTTCAAATCTATCTTCAAAGCTAAAAGTTGATAGAAATATTTCTTTTAGAACATCCCATTTGGTGGTTTCACATTGCACATTTGTTTCCAGATACCAGTTTAGCGGCATCGTATCCAAAGTATTCAAGAATATATGAACCCATTCTGGTTATGGTTCTTCTCCCCACTCTTTCTTCCATCGCACCAAATGCTCACATGGATCATCGTTCCCTATGTATTTCTACATAATCTAGGTATTGGCATACCCAAATTGTAGCTTCATCATCTGCCTGTATTCCTTCCAGTCTGCAAAGTTATTCTTATGTGTACCCCACCATCCAGTACATCCCTTTCAAATTTATCTAGAAATAAATTGACATCTTCTAAACCATCATAATGCGGTAAGTTTCATACCTCAGTGGATATACATCGGAGTGACTTTGTAATCCTATTTCATCGCAATGATGATATGTGATTCAACCTATTTTTTCAGTGTTTAATACCCTCATCTAAATCTGAATCACAAGAGTTATCCTTCTCCCACGTAATTCACCCATCTACCATAGGTTTGATACAATTTTCATCTTGTGCAATCAACTTATATATTTTCTCAATATTGTCATCCTCCTCATAATCCTAGACTGGTTTAGTATATCATGCACTCTCGACTGGATCTAATGACAAAATAACCCTTAGTTCTTTCTTTCCAAATTCCATACTATGCTTCTTTTGGTTGATGACTATGTTCATATCAAATGCCCAATCAGTTGCAATCATCTATGGGTATGGGTTATTGTCGTCTACTCTTTCGATTAATTCAAAATCTTCTATGGTATACAACCCTTAAATATCCATAATCACTCCATGTAGGCGCCCCACAGGAATAATCTTATGTTGATTCACCATCCTCAGCTGGATTGGGGACCACTGTAGTGTTGGTGTTCCCATTCTTTCCCAATTTTTATTTGGTGGAATATTTACATCAGAACCCAAACTGATAATTACCTCATCCATTTCATATTCACTAATCTGTGCAATCAATATCATTTCATGACTAGTCGTTTTCTTACTTTTTCCCACCTTATGTACTGCACACTGTTCCAGCAGTGGCTTACTCTTTCTATTGCAGTTATCTATAAATTCTTGCCATCCTTTTACTTCCTTATTATCCCTTAAGAGTTTCATGCAGGTTTGTAAAAATGATGCTAATAATGACGAGTATGCCTACTATGCAGTATTGGTGCCTTTAAGCTTTCCCGTACTTTGAGTCCTTGATGTAGAAGGTCTTTCATCCACAAAGCTCCTTTCTTCTTCCATTAACATTTCCTTCACCTTAACTATATCGAATGTAGTCTCCTTATCAGCATTCTTGTGAACCCATACATTTTCCTCATGTTTCTTCCTAATATCCTCCCTGGTTGCTATGCCACTTCGCGTGGCAATATTAACACTAGGACCCTCTTGACGAGTTTCAGATCTCATCATCTGGATGTTTTGGGTAGGCTACTGAGTCTGCTTATTATTTTCTTGCATCTTTGCGATGAGAATAGGGAAATATTCTACGACATGATCAAACTGAAGACAATATTGACATGAGGGGTGCGTTGAATTCTGACAATCTCACGCAAAGTGACCTGGTTCTCCATAATTGTAATAGATGATCTAGCCATGACCTCTTCTAGATCCTCCTCCTCATCCTCTTCCTCAACCCTCAAATCCTCTACATACCATAGTTGCACATTGATCCTAAGGACAAGCCTCCATCCGTACTATATATGTTGGTGTTCTATCCATCATCAATTCATAGCTCCAGCAATTGCGTTCGTAATGACCATCAGACTTATAGAAATTACATAACAACTATTGTGGAATCTGCACAAACTTTTGCAATAGATGACAATTGTCTATCATGTGTTTTCCTGTAATCTAATAGATATTGCACCATCGTACCACTCCCATACTTGCCCCAACGGTGTTCACTGGTTTCAAGGGGACATGACCTCCTCCCACTAGATAACTATGGTACACTAGGAAATGCTCCTTATCATGACCCCAGCCCTTACATTTCAAACACCATACTTCCACGCGGACCTCATTCTAGACTTATTTTCCCTTATTGAGGCTCTCCAACTCCATATGTAGGCTAGTGTGTTGTGATTGAATCTTCTACACTCCCAGATTTGTATCTTGAATAAGTGAGTCTCCCCATTTCATTGTAATATCTAGTGCTTTAGTCTGCATTCCAATCTTCTGTTGTGATAGTTGCAATCTCAAATGTGGAAATAGCAAAGCAATATACCAGTCCTTGTCTTGGTCATCCGTGATCTGCATAATATATTACTGCAATAGACATTTCAATATTTGATTAAAGTCCCATGCAAACTCATTCACCTTTTGATGGAACTCTTTGACCTCTGTTACTGACTAGGCTTATGACTTAGGCATCATAAACTCATTATTGAGTGCTTTCCTTGTTTCTTCTAATGTTGCATTTAGATGAGTCAAACAATACTTAATATACTAGCTTAGTGTTGTATCTTGTAGTGTTGTAACAAGTTGTGCTTTCTTCAAGTCATCATCTCTAATCTACTGTGACTTCCACACAACATCAGCTACAAACCAAAATTGTTCAAGGTCTTCTATCCCTAGACCCTTAAATATGGGAATCTTCATAGTGTTGGCCATGTTGAATAATGGAGGTGGAGGTGGAGGTGGAGGTGTAGGTGTAGGTGTGTGAGGTGGAGGTGATGGTGGACGTGGAGTGGATGGATATGGTATCCCCGCAATACCCTACTCTACTGTCTACAGTGCACCTAGAGGTGTCTTCAGAAAACTACTTTCATTCTCACTATCAGACACCCGCAATAGAGGATTGTACTGAGCACCTAAATCTAGATCACTTTTGAACATTTTTCCACTCAACGTAGCTCCCGTCAAATCGCTTCTAAACATTAATTCAACGGAATAAGAATTTTCTTGTACAATATAATTTTAACCCAGGTTTTCAGTGATGAAACTACCCAAAGAATTATCAATCTAGTAATCTACAACCCTCATGATCTTGTTTTCTCATGCTTCTAGGTGCCTGAAATATTCTGGAGTCCACATAATAGGGTTGTCTAACTTCCACGTACCTTGAATACCTTCCAATTTAGACAACCACTGGTGTAATTTACATGGAAAACAGTAGAAGAAAATTGGGTGCTTGTCTATATATAGGTATCTATTCAACCACTCCTCCTTTGACAGGCATGGATTACTATTTTCCTGGGCTACAAATTCATGGAGCTTTTGATCTGTCCACTTCTCGATTTCATTCTTAGTTGGGAACCATTTATTTGACATCAGACATTCTTTAGATAGATCTCAGTCCTGGAAATAGAACCATATGTTGGCTTACGAGGGTCTAGACCCAAGTTCAGAGTTAGTCACGCCAACCAACAAAACCATAAACTATCGACCCTTTTGGAAATAACCCGCATATCCCATGCTATAGTCTCACCCGAGGCAGTATTGGGGGATATTAGAACTAGGTTTCTACATCCAGAGGTCTATGTGATGGGTTTATGTGATTCCTAGTGCTTTATCCCGACCTTCATGGACCCTAACCCTTGAATTGTGGAAATTATGATAGATTATAGATAATAGCTTCTAACTCTACATAGATTGTTTTAAACATCCATAAAATCAAGTAAATAAATGAATCTACCACTTTCGCGCATCAATTAAGTGTTGGTAAGATAAATGTAGAAAGCAAAGCGAATATACAAAAAATGCATAAGTAATCATACATGCACATGTACACAGATATTGCTCCAAAATAGTCTTTACTATGAGCAATATTTCTGTTACAGACTCTTTCTTCCGTGCACACATAGTTGTAGGGGCCCATGCACTCAGGTGCGGACTTACAAGGACTCTACGCACACAGCTATGGGAGCCTTCCCCTTTGCCTAAGTATAGAAAATAGACTCTTATACCCTAGATCAATTTCCCATACATAGATCTTCTATTATTTACTAACTTCCTATTACTCGATAAGACTCTGTTATATAGTTTCTTTCATTACAATACCATGGTTCATGAACCAGGAACAGATCACAAAACATATTAACTCCTAACAAAGTATGGGGCTTTGACCTTCCTAAATCCCCTTTTGACTTCTACAACCTTTAGGATCCTCTCCTTAAAAATGTGGAGACTTTACACAAATAACAAAAAATATTACAAAATTGACCCTAGGGGCCTTGTCCCAAGATAAATGTATTAAATTTTTGATATCACATCCATGGTGATTGTCTAACCCATACAAAGACTTTTTAACATGCATACCAGTTCTTTCTTTCCCTTCACCACAAACCCTTGAGGTTGCTCCATGTAGATTTCTTCTTCTTGATCCTAGTGAAGAAATGTTGTCTTACATCCATTTATTATACTTCAAAATCAAAAGAAGCAACAAAAACTAAAATTAATATAATAGAAGCTACCTTGGAAACAAGAGAAGAAATATCACCAAAATCAATTCCCAGAACCTCGGAATAACCTTTTTCTACTAAGCGAGCCTTGAATTTCTCCACCTTTCCTTCTACATTCATCTTCTTCTTAAACATCCATTTGCTTCTAATGGGTTTCTTTACAACTGTCAACTACACTAGATCCCAAGCCTCATTTTTTTCCAAAGATGTTATTTCATGAACCATGGCCTCTTTCTAGATTTCACCATCCTCTTAATATACTTCCTCCCTGACGATTCTCGTATTATCATCAATAATAGATAATGAAAAATTTGAATAGAAAGTAGATATACTATGCCTTTCTGATTTCCTTCTTTCTCGAATTGATCTTCCCACAACTAGAGTTTTTGGCTTTTCATCTTCTAATTATTGTTTTGTTGTTGAGTCTAATTCTTCCTCCTTTATCTCAAAATATATATTCTCAGGACCCTTTGGTAGGACTTCATGTTTAACAACATATTTCAGCTCCTTAAACACCACATCCCAGTTGTACACAACCTTCCTTGATTCTGGGTTCTAAATCTTATAACTATTTAAACCATCCTTATACCCAATAAATATGAACCTTTCATATTTACTATCCAACCTTGTTCTTTTCTCCTTTGGAACATGTACACATGCATCCTAGCCAGATACCATCAGATGTGAAAGAGTGGGTTTCTCACCATTGCATACCTCACGTGGAGACTTATCCTCCAATGTTGATGAAGGTGATCTATTAACCAGGTAACATGTGTTATCACTTCATAATTTCCGAGGTTGTAAAATAAATCCAGAGTTAACCACAAAACCACTTGTAATCTTAGAAGCTAGCCCTTCCAATCTCATAGAGGGATCTCTCTATTTGATTTAAGATTTGTTCCTTTGAGATTTTATGCTAGTTATTAGGTTCATAAATTTTTTTTTTTTCAAATTCTTTGCTAAAATTGCAAGGAAGGCCATTGGGAAATGGAGTCAAAAAGTGTTAGGGTGATCAGATTTAGGAATAACATAACATGTTATAACAGGGTAGGGAAAGTAGACCATTTTATCTTTGGAGATTTTGTTTAATGAAAGGGAGGAAAATATTAGATCCAATTAAAATAGAGCATTTTAGAATGAATTCTATATTTAATCTCAATTTGAAAACACATATATTTTTTATAAGCGAGAGGAGAGTGCAATTAAACAAGTTTAGCCCTTAATTTTCTTTAAACAATACATATAGGAAATACATATGGAAAAATAGAGAAATAACAATTACACAAGAGGAAAAGCATCACCAATTTTTTTGACACATGAATAATGGAACAACTTTCTGTATTAACGAAATGATCACTTTAGCTCAATACACAACTTTACGTCAAAGGTCTTATTTCTTGGTACAAGTTCCAACCCTTTATACGTAGAATATGATTTATTTGTACAGATTCATCAAAATATATTCATTTAAAACATCAAGATTTTCCTTATAAAATATGCTAAAAATTGTATACAAAAATAGTACAGAAATATAGGAAAATAAAATTATTTTAGCTCTATGGCACTATCTTCGAGGATTCTGGTGCTAACTTGGCTTGAAAAGATGCTTATTTGTTGTTGAATATCAACACATGTTTTACTCAAGTAGTTGGCATATTTTATCCCATATGTCTTCATCTGGGGTGGAGAATGTGATTAACCTTCTATAGGTTTCATCCACCTCGATATATTTCTGGAAGGTGGGCTTAATTACAAAGAAATGTTTTATCTCATGTTTGATAAGTAAATCGAATTTCAGACCCTCCATGAAATATCTTCCTATGATGGTTCCCTTGATGGTAGGTAACTTTGACTTATCTCTAGCTATGGAGTATAATTTCTGTTGATAATCATCTAACAAAACCAATTTATCTTCAATTCCTGTCGAAGCTAGCAGTCCCTTTTGATTTAGTACATTGAATTTTTTGTGGAAATTATGAATGCTGGTCTCCATGTTATGGCACTTTTTTTCTAACTGCAACATCAAGTCCCTTTTTGTAAGAACTCTTCTCACCTGAAGGATTGTTTATTTCTTGTCCACAATCTCAAATTCCTCTAGTTCCTCCTTTGTATTTGAATTTAGAATCCTTATTAGGGCAGTGGCTTCACCTGGTTTTTGTCCCAAAATTTCTTTAATTTCATTAATAACTCATTTTTATCTCGGCATTAATTCCTCCTACTTGGAAATTATTTCAATGAAGGCCAAATTCCAGTCATAGCTTAATTGATTTGACCCAAATGTTCTCCTTTTCTTGTGCAATTGTTTGTACCATGTCATATTCATTCTCTAACTATTAAATTCTATGGGTTAAACTATGAACCTTTTGAATCTATGTTATGTACAAATTTGAAATCTTTAATTTTTGTTCTTGGAGATTGTTTATTCGAGTTTCCATCTTTTCAATCTCTTTCCCTCTGATAGGCATGTCCTCCATAGACTTGACTAGTTCTATAGATGAGTCTATAGACTGTCCCTCTACTATGATGACTATTGAAGTAAAAGCTAATGATGTCAATCTACCTATAGTCAAAATTGTTGTGAGTGGAATGACTGCTAACTGTTTTAACTGTTCTCTCTCCTTTAGGGGTTTCTACATCTCAGTCTTCATCTCTTTAATCTTCTCATTATGTTCAATCATAATCTTGAACATGTCTTCTTTCTCTTTCTCTAGCTACACAAATTCCTTGGTTTGTGGATCTTCAATGGATGGAAGATTGAGTTGCTTCTTTAGAGATGCAATGTTAACATTATTTCTTCTAACAATTTCTTTTGAAAATTTCACATTAGTGGGATCATATACCAGTTCGATCACTAGATCCCCTAAATACTTAATCTTATTGTCCTTAGCTAAAGAAAATGTCTTTTCTAATTCGAGTTGGGACTGAATGTTGTTGACCAAAGCTTGCAGCTTGGAAGCTTCCATTGCTGAGTTTGTCAAGGTTGAATGCAACATCTCACCTGCTTTTCTGTGTAATTCCACCTGATCAATGGGATGAATTTGATCAATTTTGAAGGAAAAAATGGACTTTTGTAGTCTTCTAGAGTCTTAGGGAAAGGAATCTTATCCTAGAGGAAGGCTATCTGCATATTTCCATTCTTTGTAGAAAAGGTAGAGAGTAGTCTATGATGTGAAGAGGTTGTTTCTTTCCAAAATTGAGAATAGTTGGTAGCTTTTACGAGTTAACTTTTCTTGTTTGTCTCCTTATACCTAGAAAAATATAGTTTGTTCAACTTAGTCATGAACCAATTATCCTAACTAATATGTGTCCAGTGGCTCTTAGGAGGCCAAAGATGATGGAGATCTTATGAAATGTCTTCATTCCTAGCCTAAGTATAGGGAGCTATCAAAACAATGGTGGAATATACATTTTCATAAAAGGATTCTTTTGTTCAACTGGTCTTCTGTCTCTTCTTGTAAATATGGAACCCTTTCTCTGAATTTATGTGACGGAAGGGGAAACGTCCTCCCTTTGTACTTTTTCGTTCTTCTCTTGTGGTGTTGGAGCCTATGATGTTTTTGTAGAGAGTACATGTTCTTCTTCATCCGGTAAAGTATTTGTGTGTCCTTGATCCTGATTCATCTATTTTTCTTTTTCTGGCCTGGGAGTAGGAAAGTAGGGAGTAACCTTCTACTCTACTCTTAGTTTTGAAATTAGTGCAGAAGGGTCATATGACTAGGTGAACCTGAGTTTAAAATTCATCTTCTTGAGGAGAAGGTATGCTTATTTATCTATTGTCCTGGTATTACAAATAAAAGTCCCAACCTATGTTTTGATATTGAATTGAGATTTCTTCTTGGCTTCCACAAAGTCTAGCTCATCCATATTAATCATTTGTCTAATATATTCTAGTGAAACAATTCTCATAGGAACAAATTTAGGAAACTTGTATGGAGGAAATTTAGACCCATACACTCTAATCTCAGTATGATTTTCGTACAAGTACCAGTCACCTATTTTTGTTTTCTCACTTAGATGTAGAATTCTTTTTATCTCAGGTCCTATTCTTGGTCCAACATCACTATTCAATAGGAAAGAAACTATATACAAAAAATGGTCCACGTAATCACTAAAGGTGACTTAATTGGTATGATTCATTACCAAGGAATTCCAATGAATCACAAACTAGGCATTCACTTATTCATCCATTTTCTATAACGGAATTTGAAACATGTGTTCCTGATGGAACAAAAGAAAATACACTAAAACTGAATTCAATGAAATTAAATATGAATGAGAGATTCTCACCTATTGATAAAATTGATAAAAAAACCCTATGATGGCTTCATCAACCCACTGATTGGATTGATAGCCTAGTAAATAAGAAACTATTGAGATAATTTTCTTTGTCATTTCAGGGAACATGGAGGATGGATAAGGGAGGATTTTTCTTAGGCAATTGGACATCCTCAGGTAGAAATGTCTCAAATATTTTGGCTCTATGAGGTAAATTAAGGTTTTGATAGAGTTCCATGAGGGAATCTTCTAAAAAGGGTTTCAGAGAGGCAAACTTTTGAATATGAAGCATTTGGCTTATGGAATCAGGGTAATTGTGAAAAGAACATCATTATTTTGGGCTACAATCTCCATTTGATTGGGAATATACCAGAAGTGGAACCATGAAAAAAATTAGGAAAATGATGGGTCTGAGGAAAGACGAATTGGGGTAGGAAGGAGTCCCAAAACCCTAATTCATCACTAAGATCAATGAGTTTTTGTTTTAACCAGTTGTGGAGTTCTTAGAGATTAAACTCACAAATGGTTTCAATGATTTTGTATCCTTTATCTACCATACGCTTTTGGTTTAAGTCAAATATAGGGAGAAACAAGGGGGTTTTCCATAGTAGATTTGTATTTACCCTTAGAAGACATGGTGGAAAGGAAAGAAACAAATGTGGTAATTACCCAGAAATTTGGTCCGATGACACTGGTGGCTTGATGACTAGTAGCGATGATAGGTTGGCTTGCTGACTATTGCAGTAACAATAGTAGGTCGGTTGATTCAGTCATTCAATGTAATTGGGATCACAAAAGAAAGGCCTACTAAATCTGGTTTTGGTTCATTTATAGATTAGATCACTTTACTGTTGGCAATTGTTCATTCAATGGAGAGGGTTCAATACTCGAGCCAAGATTATATCTCAAATGGATAATTAACAATTGAATTATAAGTGTAATGGATGTATCACATGGTAGGAGGCGGTTGGAATGGGATGTCCCATGTGACGGGGGAAGATTGGAATGGAACACGAAGGGATGTGACAACAAATAAAGACGAGTCGGATGGAATGGGCCACATGGTAGTAGTAGAGTGGAGCGGAAGTGATACTTGGCGAGAGAGGAGTGGAGGGGAAAGTGCAGAGTTAATGGATATAATTAGGAGGGAAGAGTGGAAAGGTGGATTTTGGAGGGTGGGGGGAGAGTGGTAAGAATATTTAGTTGGGGCAGGGGGGGAGGGGTACGAAGTCCACCAGGGAATGCCATGTTGCAAAAAATGGTAAATGGGGAATCCTATTTTTAGACCCCCACCTTGATTAACTATCAGACGGGTGGGGGTGGGGCATCCAAATTGATCTCGTGACGTTGATCTAGGTAGGTTAGATCATGGCCTTTATTTGTAACCTGACACTTATTACAAAACAACAAAAAATGTTGTATCGAATCTAACTTTATTAACATTTAATTAATCATGTTTAAACATTGAATTAATTAATTAAACACACTTTATTAAACTAATCTAATCAAGCTTAAATAGTGCAATTAAATAATTAAACATATTTATTTAAATCTATTGTGGCATTTAGACTAGCTACACATATTTTTTTTCTTAGGGGAATTTCATCAATTTTTTTCTCAATATATCTCTTGTTTATTAATTAAAGTGGCATTTGAGCTGATTCACTTATTCAGGCTATTTTAATTTTTTATTTCTTTTGTTTTTTCACACACAACACACACACACACACACATACACACATATATCCTTGTTTTTGTATCCCCTTTCATTTTTCTTTTCTTTTATTGGAAATAATTTGCAGAATAAAACATTACTTATAATATCTCATAACATAAAAATCAATAGATAATCATCAATGGATCCTATAAATTATATGACAATAAAAACATGTTGTTTATATAACCTATGCCAAGAATTATTGCCCTAACCCAACACCACTAAGCATGCTTCTTTCCTTTTCCATCAATATCTTGTTCATTGCTTTTGCAACTCCACTTTACTGGGGTGTTTATGGAGTAGTCTTAATTCATGATATCTAACACTTCTTATAGGACGCTTGAAATTCCTTCTTTCAGAACTACCCACCATTATTTTTCCTCAGCACCTTTATCTTCTTTGTCTAGTTCTCCACCAAAGCCTTAAATTGTTTAAACCTGTCAAAGAATTCAAATTTCTTCCGGAGGAAATATATCCATGTATTCCTTGAGAAGTCATCTATAAATTAGACATAGTACACAAACTTACCTAGTGATGGAACCGACACAAGTTCAAACACATCACTCTGCACAAGCTCTAACATCCCTTTCACCATCTTAGCACCATAGGGAAACTCACCCGATTCTGATTCCCATATACACAATGTTCACAAAAATCAAAATCTAGAGAGAAATTAGATATAACTTATACCATACCATTACCAAAAAGTATTCGATGACCCTTCTCTCTAATATGTCTAAACCTTTGATTCCATAACATGGTCTTTTCTCTAGACACCACAACTTTTTCTGCTACACTTTCAGGAACCAAAGAATTGTTACACTCATAAATAACAATGCTACCCAGAGTCTTGTACAAAGTTCCAATCCAGACTCCCTGCATCAATATCAGTGCTCCCTAAACCATCTAGTAAGTATATTTCTTGAACACTATTTTTACATCTGCATCATCCATCTTGCTTACATAAATTAAATTTCTGGCCAATGAAAGAATACGTTGAACACCTAGAAGCATTCTAATCGTTCCACCTTGACACTTCAGCTTAAATTTTCCATATTGGATGATTCTAGCCTTTCTATCATCCCCCAAACATACATCACCACCATCATATTTCTCATACTTGCAGAACCACTCCCTGTGGGGAGTGAAGTTAAAGGATGCACATGATTCAAATAACCATGCCTCATGATCTACATGTTTACTTGAAGAAGATGTCAAGTACACATCCCCTCCTTCATCTCAGGTGGTTTTCGCCTCTACAGAAGTAGCATCATTAGATCCCTTTCCTTTCTCAGGATCTTTAGATCGATAGTAATTTTTGAAGTTCTTGTCGTTTCCGCACTTCCAACACACCTTTATAGGTTTTCCTAGAGATTTAGATCTCCCTCTAGATTTAGATCACCCACTCGAGGACTTATTTTTATTTTTGTTCTAGGACTGCCCTCATACAAATAAGGAATTTCCATTTTTTCTCTCCATATTTTTCCATCTCATCTCCTCTGACAGCAAGGATGAGACTATTTCATCAAACTTCAAGGTAGTTGTATTCCTACCTATTGCAACAACCAGACTATCCTATGAATATGGTATATAACACTATAGAATAATGCACTTATGTTCATCTAAAATTTTGAATATCAACAGATAAAAATTGTATTACCACAGTATTAAAGGTGTTTAGATCCTCTCTCATCGAGTCTCCATCCTTCATCGTCAATTTATACATATTTTTTCATAGGAACAATTTGTTCACTAGAGACTTAGATTGTTACAAAGTCCTTAACTTGTCCCATAAAGCCTTCATCGTATCTCTCCTGATAGATTCAACAATACTGAATCTAACATACACAACTATATTGTGATTTTTTATTTTGAATCCAACTACGCCCACCCTTCATCTAACATTGTCATTGGTTTAGTACCTAGATGTATTGTGATTCATTGATATTTATCCACCATGATATCCTCCATCTTGAGTTTCCACAACTCAAAACTATGACAATCAAATTTTTGAATCTTTATCTTTCCACTACTCACAATTTTCTTTCACCACAAGGATTTATCTCTTAGATCTCCCACTGAATAAGGTTTACCACATGCCCAAGCAAAACCCCTTAGCAATAATGGCATCCGCTTGAGGCTAAAACAACTCTGATGTTATGCTTCTTAACCTGCAAAGCAATACCGAACAGAGAATATGCGAGAAAAATACCCAGAACACAGAATATGCAAAGAAAATATACCCAGAACACAGAATAGCAATGATTTTATTACTCAGAGAGAAATGTTCACAGGCCTCTTCGAGGGGGCAACCTCCAATAGAGCAGAGCTCGATTACAAAACAAGACACGATCCTCCTCGCAGGGAGTCTCTATCCTTTATATTTGACTCATACATGCAATACCACGGGTCAATACCGTGGGTTTTATTAATACCATCTATCTAATACTACCGCCCATTTACCCTTTATTTAATACTACCGCCCATTTGCAACTAACTGTGGTCCCTTCATTAATTACGGGTTAACCACTTACAAATATTAATATGGGCTTTATTGACTCTTGACTATGGCGTGATCCCATGACATGAATAAAGGGGTTAGGGTGGGACCCTAACATGCCCTCCCCCTTAAGACTAGCCTTGTCCTCAAGGCTGAAGCTGCTGAAACTGCTGAAGAATAGTGGCTAGTTCCCAAGTTGCATCTTTCGGAGAGGTGTCTTTCCATTTGACGAGGACCTCTTTAATCATGCAGTCACGCAGGTGCTTGTCTCGTGTGTCTAGAACTTGTTCCGGTTGAAGCCAGATTGACCCTTCCTCGTCCAATTCCGGTAAACTGGTTTGAACTCGACAATTGTTCCCAATCACTTTCTTGAGGCACAATACATGGAAAACTGGGTGGATTTTTGCTGTAGGTGGCAAAGCCAACTTGTAAGCCACTTCTCCAATGCGCTAAAGTACTTGGTATGGTCCATAGAATTTTGGAGAGAGCTTTTGACAACCCTTGTCTTTGAGTGATGTTTGCTTATAGGGTTGCAGCCTCAAAAAGACCTGATCCCCTTCTTGAAATTGGCGCTCTGAGCGATGTTGGTCAGCCTGTTGCTTCATACGGTTCTGAGCTTGATGAAGATTCTCGTGCAGGTGGGCGAGCATGGTTGCGCGGTGTTGTAAGAGTTGATCCACAGCTTGTACTTTGGAGCACCCCGTGAGATAAGAAGTAGGGGAAGGTGGAATTTGACCATAGACTGCTTCATAGGGAGTCATTTTGGTGGTGGCATGATACTTGGTGTTATACCACCATTCCGCCAGAGGTAACCACTGTACCCAAAGGTGTTGCTTTTCTGAAGTGAAACACCTAAGGTAGGTTTCTAGACATTTGTTGACTACTTCGGTTTGACCACCTGTTTGCGGATGATATGAAGTACTGAGTTTGAGTTGAGTGCCTTGTACTCTGAAGAGTTCCTGCCAAAAATTACTGGTGAAGATTGGGTCGCGGTCGAACACAATAGAAGTGGGCATGCCATGCAATTTGAAGATCTGATCCATGAAAGTTTGGGCAACCAACGTTGGTGTAAATGGTTGGGGTAGGGCGCAGAAATGAGCATACTTTGACAGTCGGTCCACAACCACCATGATGACTGACTTGTTCCCAGACTTTGGAAGACCTGTAATGAAATCCATGGAGACCTCCGTCCAAATTGACGCCGGAATGGGCAATGGTTGTAATGTGCCTGGTGTGTTGACTGTTTTCCCTTTGTGGCGTTGACAGACGTCACATTCTGCTACAAAAGTAAGGATGTCCTGTTTCATACCGGTCCAAAAAAATGATCTTCTGGTGCGAGCATACGTCTTCTGAAAGCCCGAATGTCCTACAATGGGCGATGAGTGGAATTATGCCAAAATGCTACTTTTGAGGGTGGATGTTGTTGATATTACGACTCTGTCCTTGTAGCGAAGAATATCATTCTGCCACGAGTAGCCCTTGCTGGAATTAGGATCCACCTGCAATTGAGAAATAAATTGGGAGAGCCCTGGATGTGAAAACCATTCCCTGCGAGCCTCTTCAATCCATTCTGGAATGGGGAGGGAAATAGCTAGCAGGCTACTTTCCTCCTCAAATTGGCGAGATAATGCATCTACTACACTATTGTCTTTCCCTTTCTTGTAAATGATCTCATAATCATATCCCAACATTTTGGCTAGCCATTTATTTTGTTATGGGGAGGATAGGCGTTGCTCCAAAAAATATTTAAGACTGTGATGATTTGTGCGGATTTGGAAATGTCACCCCAATAAATAAGGTCGCGAGGTGTCGACTGCATGTAAGATGGCCATCATTTCCTTCTCGTAGGTAGATTTGCCCTAATTCCTCCGACTGAGTTGTTGGCTTGTGAAGGCCAACGGTCGCCCTTCCTACATTAAGACCGCCCCAATACCTGTACCCAAAGCATCACATTCAATGACGAAAGATTTGGTGAAGTCAGGTAGTGCTAAAACTGGAGTGGAACTCATGGCATTTTTAGAGCTGTAAAGGCCTGTTGGGCTTCCTCATTCCAGAAGAATGAATTTTTCTTTAGGACTTGGTTGAGGGGTTTTGCTATGCGACCATAGTTGCAGACAAATTTACGATAATAGCCTGTGAGACCCAAAAATCCTCGCAAACTCTTCAAGGTCTTAGTTTGAGGCCATTCCTGCATTGCTTGGATCTTTTTGGGGTCCACCTTGACACCCTCACGCCCCACAATTTGGCCCAAATACTCTACCTTTTCCATGCCATATGAACACTTGGACATCTTGACAAATAATTTATGCTTGCGGAGTAGTTGCAAGAGTAGATCTACATGCTGAAGATGTGCGGCCCAAGTGCAACTATAGATGAGGATTTCATCGAAGAAGACAAGGAAAAATTTCCTGAGATATGGTTTGAGAATGTGGCTCATAAGGCTCTGAAAAGTAGAGGGGACATTACAAAGACCAAATGGCATGACCAGGAATTCATAGTGGCCTTCATGAGTTCTAAAAGCAGTCTTGGGGATGTCGACTTCCTTCATGCGAATTTGGTGGTAGCCTGAGCGAAGATCCAGCTTCGTGAAAAATTGAGCCCCATTGAGTTCATCCATCAAATCATCAACCACCGGGATGGGAAATTTATCTTTGACTGACAACTTATTGAGGGCCCTGAAGTGAGGACACATCCGCAACTCCCCATCTTTCTTGAGCACCATGACCACTAGGGATGAATAAGGACTGATGCTGGGGCGAATGACCCCTGCTTCCAAAAGTTCCTTGATGATTTTTTCTATTTCATTCTTTTGGGTGAATGGATATCTGTATGGGCGCACATTTGGGGGTTGGGTCCCTGGAACCAAGGTGATGCTATGATCATGTTCCCCTTGAGAGGGTGGAAGCCCTTGAGGCTTGTCAAAGACCGGAAGATGGTTATTTAAAATCTGTTGCATCTCAGGATGAAGTGGTGACGGCTTGGTTTCGACTACCTGGATGGCATTAAATTGAGCTACAACTCCATGATTGCCCTTTTTTAACAATTTGTCCATCCTATGTGAGCTGATGATAGAGGGGGCTCCCGCCTGGAGTCCACGAAGGGTATGTGTGTGGTTGTTCTGCTTAAAACTCATATACAACTCCTGGAAATCCATTGCGATTGGCCCATGAGTGCGGAGCCAGTCAGCGCCGAGGAAAATGTCACAACCCCCCATGTGTATGGCAAACATGTGGGTTTTCAACTGATAATCCCCCATTTGAATTTTGACATTTTCACAATGGCCTTCACATTTCATTGTGCCTCCATCTGAAATTTGAACTTGGAAGTTAGAAACTGCTCGTACAAAGTAATGCACCATTTCTGCGACTTTTTGATGGATGAAATTATGTGTACTTCCACTATCAATCAAGACTACTACTGGGCAATTTTTAATAAACCCTCTGATTTTGAGCGTTTGAGGGGAAGAAATCCCTGCCAAGGCATGCAACGAAATAACTGGTTCGTCAGAGACATTATCCTGTTGGTTGTCGTCCTCTAGCGGCTCATGTTCCTCGAATGGTGGATCTTCCTCTGTTGAGCTGTAGTCAGTGGCATCTATTTGAAAGAATTTGGGCTCCTTACATTTATGACCTGGGGAGTAATTTTCATCACAGTAGTAACATAGTCCTTGCTTCCTTCTTTCAGCCATTTCTGCAGGGGACACCTTTTGGACCTTAAGTGTTTGAGTCGTGTTCTGTGCCTGTGGGAGACGAAATTTAGCGGGGAAATTTGGGCGACTGTATTGGGCTGCTAATGCACGTTCCACCTTACGAGCTACCTGGCAAGCCTCCGACCACGTGGGAGGGTGGTGAAGTAGAGCTTGAGCTCTGATGGCTTCTTTAAGACCGCTGATAAAACATTCTGTGTAGAACTCATCTGTGAGACCCTTAGTGCGGAAAGCTAGGCTTTCAAAAGCATAATATATTCCTCTACTGTACCAGTCTGTCTGAGCTTAGTGAGACGACCCAAATAAGAGTCTTCTTGTTCAAAGCGATCTCGAAGAGCTTTGGTAAATTGGGTCCAAGTTTTAAAATATCCATTGCAACGCTGATGCCATTCCCACCATTGCCACCATTCATTGTCAAAGTACATGCTCCCCAACATAAGCTTAGTCGCATCATCTAGGATATGATTCAATTTGAAATACTGGTCCATTTGTGCTAGCCATGCGGACGCGTGAGAACCATCAAATTTATGCATATCCAACTTAGGAGGTCACTGACTGGGTGGTGGATGGGTGTGCCAGACGTGAGGAGAGTGGCTAGATTCATCGTAAATGCCTTCATGGCCATTATACTCCTCGTGGGCTTGCTCCTTGTAATTTGACATAAGATCCTCCTTGCCTTTTCCCTGCAATTTCTGTAGCTGGATACTTACTCCTCTAAGCTCTTGGTTCATTCTATCCAGATCTAGTCTGCTAAGCTGAGTTTGGATGACGTTTACAGTTTCTTCCAATTTGTCCATCCTTTCATTGGCCATCGCTTGAGCTCTAGTTGCTACCATACACCGACCTGATGAAAAATTGGGACTGCCACAAAAAATTTCCCAATTAATTGAATGGTACCACCATGCTCAGCTCGTCGTCCTGATTTTAATGGGATATATCACCAATAAGTTTTTTTTTTTTACTCCTAGCGGAGTTTTACTCCTTGATCAATACTGCAGTCGCCAAATCCTCAAAATGTCAATGCGGCCAAAAGTCCTGCGACAATTATACCCTGGTATAGGAACCCTTCACAACGCTTCTGGTATGGTGGATCTGAGATATCTGAATGGTGGATCGGCTAGCGCTGGACGGGTGAACTGACTGCTTTGGCAGATCTGATGAATCTAATAGATCGGAACTGGCTGATTGGGACCGATGTCCGCTACTGCTGCACTCCTTTTCTCAAGCGGATCTGGAAGAGATGATGAGTAAAAAAGGAAACTAGGGTCTTGAGGAGTGTCAGGTGCTACAGATCGCAATATACATAAGGGTCTGGCGGTAGTACTCGGCCCAATGTTTCAGGGCTCTAACTAAGGAGGGTCGACCATACCCTTAGCCGTACCACCCGACTACCCTATTGTACGGGCGAGTAATCTCTCTGAGTGCTGTTCTCGGTGTACTGTAGCCGCAAGACGGTCGCTAGTTTATCTATGGCGAGGTTTTCAGGAGGCCTATGGGGCTTCCGATATACCAAGAGGGTACGTGGAAGACAGTCCGTGCGCGGTTCTATCTAATGCGCTACTACTCGAAGGGGTACCCACAGGGGTTACAAGGGAGTCCAATAGACGTGACCACCTCTTGTATTTCCTGCATGCATGCCTCCCCAAATACGCAGATTTATGTGCTCAACGACAGATCCCGTGGTTTAAAGACGCCGGAACACGTCTCCAGCCAAAAAAAAAATTGCTACTAAATGGAGATCCCACCGGCCCTAGAAAGAGCTCTGATACCACTTGTTATCCTTCTTAACCTGTAAATGATACCCAAATACAGAATATGCGAAGAAAAGAGACCGAGAACACCGAATATGCGAAGAAAAGATATCCAGAACACAGAATAGAAATGACTTTATTATTTCAGAGAGTAATGTTCACTTGCCTCTTCGAGGGGGCAACCTCCAATAGAGCAGAGCTCGATTACAAAGATAAGACACGATGCTCCTTGCAGGGAGTTACTATCCTATATATATGACTCCTACAAGTAATACCACGG